>JAODFZ020036138.1:0-10370 GCA_027574845.2 Deinopsis erosa
GCCCTACTAAATGCCAAAATTCAAGACAAATTTGTTCACCAAAGAAGCAACATAAATATTTATTTTGTTTTGTTAATTTACAACTACTGTACAACCTCCAACCATTTTAGAGTTATGTAACACATAATATATTATTCAAACACGCCATTAATTATATTAATTAATTAATTAAATTCGTATAATATTGAATGTGAATGTCGCCATCATAAATATTTTTTTCTCAAAACGCAATACAAAAATAACTCTTTTTCATTCGCATAAAAACTTGGCATCGAACTATTTCATTCAGAAAATATTTTTTATTCAATGATTTATAAATACATATTTTGACTCCTAAACGAGAAAGTAAATAAAGATTATTTTCAATTGCATGACTTGCGCACATAAAACTTAAATTATTAATACAATTGCTAATTTATAATTAGTAATGGATGGAATAATGACGATTTGTTTGTGAGTAAATCGATGTTTTTTCCACCACAATTGTTCAATATTATCAAGATGCACATATTCACTAAAAACTGAGATGTGGAGGCGATATAATATGCATAATGCGAAATTACAAACACATACAATTGTTATTTTCTCTTCTTAATGAATGTCTTTATTAAATATAATGAGAGCAGTAATTATGTCTAGCAACGGTGGATTACCCCTATTGTTACGCTATGTAAAATTATAAATGAATACGCCTCACAATTGCAAACTCATACATTTAATATATAAATACATACAGGGTGTGTCTGAAACATTCCGACAAAATTGGCAGGGACAACACAAAACAAGCTTTTGCGGTGCGCTATTCCAAACCGACAAAAAAAAAACAAAACAAGCTTTTTTGTTGATATACCGTTCTTCAAAAATCAGCCGTTTTGGCCCTATAGCAAATTATTGAATATTCCTGAAAGACCTTGAACAACATGAGAATATGCGTTCATAACATGATTTTAAATTTTTTTCAAAATTCCGAATATTTCTACGATTTCTACGAATTTTATAATTATTGGATTACAGTCAATTTTCGAATTTCATAAAGCATTTTAAACAATTTCGGAATTTTGAACATTTTGGAAAATCTCTGTTAACAGCCTAAGGGCGCTTGCTCACATATACAAGATCTTCCAAAAATATTCATTAAGATCCACAAACTCATGAATCAACAATTAAATCTATGCATTAAATCAAAATAGTCAATATTTTAACCAATTAGTGTGCTTTAGAATAAATTACACTAAATCGGTACTTAAGCAAAAATGCTCAATAAATATCAGAGACATCCTGTATATTCTATACAGATATATGTACAATAACAGAAACGTATATGAATCATATCCCTAAATATATAGATTCTTTAGTGGTCAGCAATTACGAATAGTCCATTAATTACAACGTAATTAAGCATAGGGATCCAAACACCCTATTTTTTACATACGAGTTATTTATCATACACCCTTATTTAACATTCTTTAGCGCAATTTATCATATATTTTATATGTAAAATAATAAAATGTTTATGCAAACATACATTCAGTGAGATTAATAATAAATATTTTTTAACCTTAACACAGGTTAATCCTATGTGCATGCCTTTCACGATTTAAATAAACAAAATAAATCATTTGTGTAATTTTAATGTTCACATGTGCATGATAATAATTAATAATGTAAGAGAGTAAAGTTTTATCAATTTGGCTTTGATTTGATTATAAAGTTGAAAGGCGCTCGTTGCGTTCGATACGAAATATGCGCGCCATAAATCCTTAAAGTGAACTTAATCTAAAACGGTTTTGATGAATATAAGAAGTTTTTCCTTATGCATATCATAAATTAACCTCTTAACCAAGCACCATAAATTACAGCCTATTTATCCAAATAGGTCAGAAACAGTTATTTCCAGGAATCGTCTTTTCATAAACTTTTTTTGCGTTGCTTGTATTTGGAGCAATTTAAAGTGCATTGCACTACGGGGAGCCAAAACACCTCAAAGCATACTGGAATCCCGTTTCATTGTATAAGAATTATTACATAGGGAAATAGTTTTTTGTGTATGAATTCCAAAAACTAACTACAAAAAAAGTTCTTTACTTAAAAAAACCTTGAATTAT
The DNA here is from genome assembly GCA_027574845.2 of Deinopsis erosa. NCBI lineage: Eukaryota > Metazoa > Arthropoda > Insecta > Coleoptera > Staphylinidae > Deinopsis > Deinopsis erosa. The sequence continues at coordinate 2,106 of JAODFZ020036138.1, forward strand.
TAGCATTTCTCATTGAAAAGCTCTTTTTCTACAAATTCGTTACGCATTCAACAAAGAAAGCTTTTTTATCATAAAAAAGCCTTTTTCCTTGAATTATGTATTTGTAATTTTAGTGGTGGTCATAAATCACAAAATAAGAAAAGTTTTGGTAAGTGAATTACAAACTTTGCTAATAATATTGGTTTTTTGGAACTCCGTCGGGTATTCATATATGAACTACTAAAAAAGCAATTTAAATACGGATATTAATTTAACTTCAATACTCGGAATATTTGTGTTACATAAACGAATTAAAATTACTTTCCTCTAATGCCGAATACTAAAGTGAAGAGGGTTTTGTTCCATTGGGAAAAGAGCAACGAAATAGCAAACTTTTGTATTAAAGTAGATTAGAATGATTTATAGGCAATGATGCTTTTAAGTTAATATTTAAAAGAAAGAAAAAAGAATAAGAATTGGCATTAAATTCGTAGCGTTGTTCATCGAATTTCCAAATATATAAAAAAACATTCTCCTAACGCATATATAATTTGTTTTCGTTCGGTATGGTAATAAATTTGCCAACATTTGGATTATATTAAAAGCAGAAAAGCCAGCGACAGTTTTTAAATTAAATTTTTATCAAGGCATTGCACCTGCATTACCTTCCTTTCTCTCCCTACGCATAACACAACAAGCGGGAAATGCGTGTGCGCCTGGACAGTAGCGATAAAAGTAATCATTCGAACCAGTTTATTGGTAACAATAAAATTCTCGAAACTTACATTTAATACTCCATTGAATGAGTTTGGTTTGATGCATTCACTCACAGTCAGTCTCACACATACAGACACACTTTTAACACACAATACTAAAAAACTCAGTTAGCATGTCGACTATTGTTTTCGATCAAATAAACCAAACTAAACTAATTCAGAAATCGTTTGAGCTACGCCGCAAGTTATTTGAGTGTAAAAAAAGAGAGGGGATAAAAGACCATAGGGAAGTTTGAGATAAACCCAGTTTTGGGACCCGTTTCGAAGACCATTGAGGGTAGCCGATAGGGCAGATAGCTAATATGGAGGGGACCACACCAATCACCATAGGGATTTACAAACTTTTGTTACCGATAATCGTTCTTCCCTTGAGGTAAAAATTTTTTTTCAAGAAGGGCTTTGTGTTATTCATGGCCGTTCTAAATTCCATACCAAAATTCAACACTATACTTTAATTAATTTTTATACAACATGTTTTTCTAAGGAAGAATATTATCGTGAGATTCCGATGAAGAGACTACTGATTTACGACGAACTATTGATCAGTCGGCGCACATTCAAATTGAGATTATATATTTTTGATGAAGACATTACAAGTACGATACGTGATCTTTGTATAAAAACCATATTTCATAGGTAACATTATAGCGTTATCATACAAGAAAATGTTAGTTATTTGTGTTAAAAGTATGCAAAGCTATGCTATATGTTCACTTGAAGAAAATAATATAAGTTTGCCAACTATATAATCATTTACAATTTCTTCATTATTGGTACGAATTGGAAATTATATACAACAACAAGCGCATTAATATGCATCAGTTTCATTATAATGAAGACTCCCATCACCTCCACACCACTCTTAACTTTTAAAAAGTTACAGGCAACAAAAAAAGCTGACGGGTAAAAAAAATCGAGTCCTCTCTTTGTGCAATTTTTGCATTCAGCAATTTACATGATAAAACATTTAATAAACCGCCACACAGCCACTTTAAACCTCTCCCATAAATCGTCTTTCTTAGACATATGACGTGTACCTAACAACCCTTATCAAAAAAGCTAAACTCGCGCCGCACATTTCGTCCCTTTCCGTCTTATACTCGTTTTTAAATTAAGAATTTCTTTTTCTCTGTTTTACAATAACGATCCGCACGTTTCGTTGCGTTTATGTAATGGAAAAATTTGTTTATTATCTTAGCGCAATAATGCAATTCGTTGTGATCTGTCGATGATTATGTGGATGAGGAAGCGTGCGCGTGCATGCTTTGGCATTCAGATAGAATAGCGATAACTGTCATTACTTCAAAATCACAAAGACGCGATGCAGTCTGCAATATCAATGAGGTATGCAGAACATGCCACTGCTCTATAGCCTTGAAAATCATGAGACATTCATTCTTAAATATCAGTAAATAAGATGCGATGCGGATACGAATTTCATCTGGTCAAGGACTGCAACATTTTCTATTTGATAATTCCCTAACGAAACAAAACTAACTTAACATATTATGTTTGTTTATAATATGTATTTAGAAAAAAAGAATGGAATGAATTCGTTGTTGGGTTTGAAACATGCATCCCATGTTTATGTATATATACAACCCCACAGTTCCCAAGACGAAAACTCAAGAGAACATAGACAGAAGTATCTTGTCAGAGTTTGCTTACAAACAGTGACTTACTCGAATAGTTCTCGTTGGTGTGGCTGCTACTTGCTCCAACTTTACGACAACTATAATTAAGGAAAGGGAATTTTGAGATGCTCTTCACTTAAATATATCCCAGTAATGTGGTCTACAATACGCCGACAACCCCAAAAACCACTACAAACTGCTCCTAATATAATCAAAACAAAAAATATTTATATGAAAAGCGTCTTTGTGCCAAGTTCCAAAAAACTCTTTTTATACATACATACATATATTAAATATAATAGAAGCTAAAACAAAATAAAAAAAATGTAGACACGCATGTCCCTAACATGCAGACACGTACACGCTTCTACGCACGCAAAAGAATTTCCCTAAACTTGATGGAATTACGCCCCAGCAACTTTTTAATTATATAATTCTGCAACTTCCCTTCGCACAACGTTTTCTGCCTTTGCTATCTCTCATCCAACAAAAAGAAAAAAGTGTAACACCCCTCACATTACACACCAGCAAATCATATCACACAAAAAAAAATATAAATCGCCTAGATAAGAAATGCGTGCATTTCTTTCGATAGACAACCCCCTCGTCTTTTTATACGCAAGTTAAAAAATGAGTTTTGAAAAAGCGCAAGATCAAGAAGTAGCCTAGAAAAGATAATAATACTGAATATAAGTACATCAACACCCCATAAAATAATCAGGAGTGGAAAAAGTGTCTACATTAATCGGTCGCCAAGTTCCAAAATGAAATAGGGACGTGAAATAATTGTGAGACCACACGTAGGGAGATATTTATTGCGTGCATTTGAATCAAAAGACAAAGATAAAGATGGTGATTTCATTAAAAAACAAAGAATGAGTTTTAAAAAAAGCCAAGATAAATTTGTTCAGACATGGGTACGACGCTCAGTAATCAATCAATCTATTTAAAAGTTGCTTGTAAAAATATCTGTGAAGTATGGAATGAACGAACGAAATGTAAATTCCATACGAATGACTATGAGTAATCATCATCAAAATGGTAATCAAATATCTTATTATACACGCGGGAACCAAAAAACAATACGCCACTAACTAAAGTTTTTGTCTACATATTGGACCATATTGCACCACCACCACCACCACTTCTTCATGTAAAACTCGCTTGTATTCTCTCTTTCTCTAGTGCTGCTCAAATTTTAATTTGAATGAATAGAGTCATAAATTTCCTGCTTGAAATTATAATGCAGCTTCGCGGCGATTTCAACAGCTAAATTTACATCGCAATTGCTTCCAGAATTTACTATGTACTGTATGCACACATTCCACACCACCCCAAAAAACTTTTTCTTTTCTTTCCACTCAATTCAACCTATTGTTGTATATATTTGTTTAAATTTTACTTTAATAATTAACTACACCTAATCCTTACTCTAAGCTTATATAGTTCACTAAGGATTATTAACTTAATATAGTTCTAAAGAGACAAATAAAGAAAAAACAAAATAATTTAATGTAATTATATATTGTAATTTTAATTGCAATTAAAGTGAGTGGAGAGAAGCATAATTTTTCTTTTGCACCCTTTTTTTGTGTGGTGGAGGTGGCGGTGAAGTATCATCTTTCAAGCGTGTCGGACAAGCAAATAGCAAGCATCCCCGCACCTCGCGAACTCGAACTCACCCTCCTAGTCACCAACTGGTGATATTTCACTTGTAATTTACGAGCTTAGATACGACAGGGAAATTGCAAGAATGGCGGAGTAATCTATCTTTGTTGAGAAGACGGGGGTAGAAAAATAAGATAAAACCCCTAGAATTTGTCGGAGAAGTGAGCGAAAATAGCCTCATTGTTCAACAGCATATTGGATATTGCAAAAAAATTACTTTCTTTGTGGTTTTAATTTTAGAATACATAAGCAAACTTAAAGATTTTGATTGAATTAATAATGAATTGCATAGAATAATAGTTCTTGAATGAATCTTTGCGATAACATTTACCACCACACACTTTAATATATAATCGGCATACAACAAAAACCACATTTCTCCCTCTGGGCCTATACATTACGGAAGCAGAAGGTCGGAAAATTTAATATCACCAGACTTGTATGGCGCAAACGTTCTCTCTTACAATTCCCTCACTTTTCGCTGTTTTTCCATTACATCACATTCTCCACGAGCACTTATAACCGCATGTTTTTGTCTATTATTACTACACTGCCTATCTTCGCAAAACTCATCAATCCATTTTGGGAACAAAGCAAAAATATATTGGAAATTGGTTAACAGTTGAAATATTTTTTTAATTTTATGCGCAATATTTAATTGGATTTTAAATGAAACAATGACTAATTTCGTGATGGCCTCCCCAATTGCACAGCTGATAGAAGCGCACATCTGTTTTAAGGGATGCGCCCCTAAAGTCCTCTACCCCTTTACCCAGCCAGCGGTGTCCTGATTGCTTACACATTATGCATGTCGCGTACAATTGTTACCAACAATGTGCCCGCGCCATTGATGTTTTGATCCTGTTCGTAGCAAATTAGTTCAAGCTTCAGCAAGCGTTTTAGAATTATTCAGAAAGATGCGATGAACCGTTTCGAATTGGTTGTTGTCGATGTAAGGAAATTTTTGATTTATTTATCATCGCATATTTGTTATTTATGCAACCGTATCAAATGCGAAAAACATAGAGGATGCAGAAAGCAGGAAGATGAAGAGAAAAAATGATATTTTTTTATGTTCGTTGCACGTCTGGAAGCTAATTATAATGTGAAAAATATCGCTACAAGAACTCTCCTGCAAATTTATTTCCCATTATCTATTTTTCCCGCTCTCCATCTCCGAAGTTTCCGAGTTTTTTAGGGACATAACTCTCAGGCCGGGTGCATATCCAACTTTAGATTGTATAAAGTATAATGTACAAAGAAACCCCTAATGTAAAATCGATGGAACACCATTACAGTCGAGCTCGACTTCTAACTTCACTAAATCATTGGCGTGAGTGCGTTCGCATAACTTGCACGAGAAGAAAAACTTCAACTACTAATGCAAAATTTTCCATTCGCATCAAGAAAAATAAAGTTTAACCAAAGCGGAAGTGAAACGCACAACGCAGGAGGGAAAAAAACTGTTCAATTTTTAACAGGTGTAAAGAAGGGCGCTTGTAATATAATCTTTAACAACTCTAATAAAATGAAGGCGCAGTGGAATTCTTAGTTTAATGCTGGTGCGCGGCAGCTGTACTACATCAATTACAGCAAGGAGTGATGAACGAGGACTAAAACTTAAGAGGTCCTTTTTGGTCGCTTTAATTAATTGCACTACAACTATAAGAACTTTCCTAAAACCATTCTAGCGAATGTCCGGAAATGTTTGCGCACATTTAATCAAACAACAACAACAACAAACCAGAAAAACGCCATTTTTCCTTTCACAAATAAGTCCATTTTTCATTTGTTTATCTTATCTGCGTCTCAGCAACCCCCCACAAGAGGAAAAAAGTCTTTGTTGATCATCACCCTACCATAGCAAGCACACAAACAAGAAAAAACTACATCAAGAAAGCTGTATGCAGCAAGGAATTCGCATTTAATTAATGCACGTAATTTTTTTGCAATTAGTACTTTCAGTATACATAGTTTTATAAGGTAATAATTACGGCAACACGCTTAATAACATATTTTTTGGTATATTGAAATGCGAGAGGTGCGTTTCTTGTCTTGTAACGTGCATTGAAATACAAAACTTTAATGAAGTCATTAAATATAATTACACTTTTATAATTAACCCATTACTCATTCAATTTACAAATATAATCAACAAAATAACACAACTAAAAATGTTATCTTGATTATCACAAAAATGCGCATAAATAAACTAAATAAAAACTATAATCAGCCATCTACTATAGTTTATTAATTATTGCTGTGTTAATTATAACAAGCCGCAAAAGTTTGAAATAATACACTAAATATGCAAACTTAATAAAATCACGAATTTTTTAATCAAATTATATTGTAATAATAGAATATTAAAAATGTCAAGTGAGTGCACAACATATTGTTTTAATTAATGTATGAAAAGTTTAAATATGATTTTGTAAAAGGCTATGCATGGCGGTTGGTGGCGGTGGTGGTGAAATTGGAGTGTTACATACATCCAACATCCACATTAATTTTGATAACATTTCAAGCTCCTGTTTAATTGGCACCGGTGTGAGATTCATAGATAATGAAGCAATCAGAGCCGTGCAAAATAGATTTTCACATTTTTATTTAGTAACGTTCATGTTATTGTCATATTACATGCAAAAAATTATTGATTTTAATCAAGTTTCGAATAAAAAAAATTAAATTAACACTTTAAATTAAATTTTATAATCAAATTTTGATTTACAATTTCGATTAAAAGTAAATTGCATTTTGACAACAAATTGTATTGTTTATAAATAATAATTATAAAGTTAGATTATAATTAATTTCAAAACTAAAATCCTTTGAAGTTGTTGAAAAGTTGATGAGGAAGAAATGCGCGCTTGCGCCTTGATTTTTTTGGCTTAAATCCATACAAAATTTTTTGTCTATCAACCGTCTTAACATACAGCTTTCAAGATTTATTAATCTCCTCACACATTACACTCATTAATTATGATATTTTAAGCATGCCTTTATGAATAAACTAAAATTTCGAATAATTTTTCTCTCGCTCTAAATTATTTCATATAATATTAACATAAATTACGTAACAATTCACTTTGTATATGTATGTTTATAGTAAGCGATGCATGTAATCAATGTACCGGCTAATGTGAACACAGTGGTCAAGATTTATAGACTGGCAAGTCAATTGTATGGCGTTATATGGACATTGCTTATATTTCGCATAAATTGCCATTTCTTTAAAACGAAAAAAAAATCAGACTCAATGTCTCAATATATGAGAGTGAATTTTTCTTTTAGAATGTAAAAAGAGATAAGTGAAGCAGGGCGCACGCCGCTACACTTTACGATATCGTTCAGCCATTATCACCCTCAGTAATGGACAGTAACGTCACTTTTACTTAGCGCGCACCCTCAACGTTTATGATTTTATGCGAGGATAAGAACCGTGGAAAATAGTTTGCAACATTATTTTAACAGAAAATATGTTTCCCGTGCCAATGCAACAGTTGTTATATTTTTGAAATATTTAAAAAAAGATACTTATTACCTTTTCATCACGATGAATAAAATATTATTTATATTTAAATAAAATGTGCGTTGGTACGTATCATGCGTTACATAATCAAGTTGGTAATAACAACATGCATATAGTATATTATATGTGGGTAGATTTAAAGCAAATGGAAGATAAGCGTGCACGCAACTCCTGATGGTGAAATACTCAACCTGTTCTGGCTCACCATGAACCTCATACATGGTCTCTATGACGTTGCTATCACATTACAACGTCATAAAATATGACCATACAAATATAATTTATAGTTTTGTTACAAAAAGGGTGTTATTTTGATCTTCATTTGATTATATCATTCAATTCACTAAATGTCCGTTACATATAAACACGATTTTAAAATCAAATTACTTTATATCATAAATGATGAACGCTTTAAAAATGGAATAAATAAAAGAAGATTATTACCCATTTATACAGTGTGTATTATGTGAAATATACAGACAAATTTGGCAGCGTTAGAGAAGACTATAAAACGAGCATTTTTTTTTGCTTTTTTTCTTTGATGTGCGAAAATGCGCTATTTTGGCGCTAGAGTAATTATTCGAATGCACACTAATTATTCAAAATTTGTACATATGAGCAAGCCCACATGATTCTTATCAGAAAATTATCTAACATGCTTAGAATAGCAAAAAAA
>JAODFZ020036197.1:0-16095 GCA_027574845.2 Deinopsis erosa
GCGTTTGAAAGTCATTAACCTTGTGCAACACTTACTTGCATTAGCGGTGCGAATAATGGAATTTGCGTTATTAGGTTTTCCGGATTCCCAATTTCCAGTAGCAGAATTTTCCATTCCCTTATTTCGGATAAACGATTGGCGATTACAGAACCTGCCGATCCGGCACCAACAACAATAAAATCATATTCTGCACCTGCAATTAAAATTTTGTTAGAAATAGCCTGCATCGTTTGTTTGTATTCCAACTTATTTCGTGGATTGCTTTTGTTTTTATTTGGATACCACTTAATGTTATACCAAGGCCATTTAGCATCACTTCAATATCATTTAAAATTCGTCCAATTATTTCGACTAATATTGGAAAAGCACTAATTTGGTACATTAAAATGCAACCAATTATAATAAGTAGAAAATGTTTAAACATTTTTTTATACTTTGTGACTGTTTGACTTATTCTAATGCACTACCAGTTGATTAGTTTATCTAAGCAATATAAGAAAAATCAAGGACTGCAAGTAATCGTATTTATTGATTTAATTAAAAAGCGAATAAAAAAAAGTACATTCTTTTAGATAGGTAACCAATTGAACTTATTTCCAAGCCTCCTTGATCATATCGCTCGCTTTCTCGGCAATCATGACAACGGTCGCCTCCGTTCCTCCAGTGATACTAATAGGAATGACAGAGCCATCAATCACTCGCAATTTATGCACTCCATGAATGCGTAATTCGCTATCGACAACCGATTTCTTCTCATCTTTACCCATACGGCATGCGCCTGTATAATGACCGGCCGAATAAGCTCGTTGACGTATTGCGCATTTCCAATATTCTTCAGCTGTTTTGGATTCTTTACATTCTTTGACTGGCATAAGAATTGGTTCTAAATCCTTAAAGGATTCGGTTTCCGTTAATTTGGCAGCGAGTTTTGTTCCTTCTAACATTGTTGCCAAATCGTGATCGTCTTCATCGGAAAGATGTTGTAAATCTACTAATGGCATTTGTAAGGGATCTTTTGATTTTAATTTGATAGTTCCTGATGATTTTGGATGGGTTACCATCACATCCATTTGTATTAGATGTGGTAGGTCGGTTTTCATTGATAGCATTACATCGGGATAGTTAGCTGTGTCTTTGGAAGCAGCTGTTTTGACGAAAGCGATTCCATCTATACCAGCAGTTGTTAATGGGCCTTTACCATGCTGTAAATAGGTTACTAAAACATTTTCTTCTGGTGTGTGTGAGGCGTTATAGTGGAATCGGACTGGGTAAGCTGGATGGTCTTTCAATTGCTCACCAACTGGTAAGTCTTTAACGCAATCAATGCCTAAACTCTGTAAATGTGCTTTTGGTCCAATTCCTGAAAGCATTAATAATTTTGGGCTGTTTATACCACCGGCAGCTACTAGAACTTCCTTCTTTGCTTTAGCTGTTTTAATTTCTCCTTCATGAATGAACTTAACGCCTTTTGCTTCATTTGTATGTGGCGCTATTATAATCTCCAATACGTGACTTTGTGGTATCACATGAAGGTTTTTGCGTGGATGGAAATGTTCTAAAAATGAGGCGCTTGTACTGCTACGTTCACCTTCGAAGGTTGTCATTTGTGGGATGCTCGCACCCATTTGCTCTTTTCCATTGTAATCAACTTCAGGAATATTCAATTCATGTGCAGCATTGATGAATTTTTTCGAAAAGTTGCTTTGATATTGTGGATGTTCGACGTAATATAGACCACCTTGTTTATGATATTTTCGATCGAAATTTTCCAAATTTGCGTTCTCTGATTTGAGGAAGTATGGCAGAATGTCGTTGTGACACCATTTCTCATTACCATCATCATCCGCCCACACATCGAAATCGCGTGCATTTCCACGAATGTATAGCATATCATTGATGCTTGATAATCCTCCCATTATACGCCCCATCACCAAAGGACATTGCTTATCCGCTTTGCCTAAACACCAGGTTGTTTGAGGTATTGTCGAATAACCCCAAACACGTGGTGTGTGTCTTAGTAGTCGAGCAACAGCTGGAATTTTTGTAATTTTTGTTTCATCGCCACCTGCTTCAAGCAAAAGAATTTTCCATTCGGGCACTTCACTTAAACGACCAGCTAAAACAGCACCGGACGTTCCCCCTCCAATTATAATAAAATCATATTCTTCAGGATCTAAAAAATATTTATTTATTCAGGAAATTTTAGAGTTTTCTATAATTAACCTAAAGCTGTATGATTGGCATCTTTATATTTTTCCAATAATTGTTCATCTGGTTGACGTTTATAATCCATCGCTTCCTTTTGCAAAAGACCAATACCATCTTGATACTTTTTGACATATTCCTCAGTCAACTCAAAAGGCGATCCAAAGCAGGATACCAAATAAAGTGATAGCAGTATAACAACATTCATTCTATAAATAAAATTTCATCATTTAGCAAATAGGATGACAATAATGTGAGAGTATTAATTAATAATAATTGCTTGATTAGCATAGAACAATTACAATTGCATTTGTTATTACATGAAATTGAAGGCCGCATTCACTTTTCCTATATTAATCTATTTAAATATATTGTTAAATGTTAGATATTAAGGAAATTATTATTTATTATGAAGGTACAGTGGCGTAATATTAGTGGTAAAATTAATTGTACTTACATGTAGGTTGTTTTGAAGGTTCTGAACTTCACACAGATAGAACCAATATCGTAATGAAACTCTTTCTAATTGATTGAATATTTTATTTATAATACTATGAAAAAGGGTGTTTCCCTACTCCCCTCTCGTTCACATACATTTTACATACACCTAACCAGCAACAACGCAACAAGAAATAGCCTTGCATTTTATCCCAACAATTGTTAATCATTAAACAGCTACAATTAAATTTTTACATTTTTTAAATTATTTGATGCTAATGCCGTGGATCAATGTAATTTTGAAATTTCCATTCCTGCTTGATTAAATCGGCTGCTTTTTCTCCAATCATAATTGCTGGTACATTCGTGTGGGCGGTCAAAGGTAATGGTATGACACTACAATCAACAATTCGAAGACCTTGCAATCCATATACTTTAAGTTTATTATCGACGACTGCTTCCGGGTTGTGCTGCGGTCCCATTTTGCATGTTGACACTTGATGGTGTAGCGTCCCAGTGACATGTCTTAAAGCACACTCCCAATACTCATCGGTATCCCATTGGATATGACCGCAACCTGGTACCGGTGTTCTAACTTGCGTCGATGCAAATTTCTGGAACGTTGGACTCTTACTTATGCGTTGCACTTCTCGTATAGCAGCAATAAATGTTTTTATATCTAAATTTTCTGGATCGCTGAAAAAGTTGCCGTATAATTTAGGCCAATGATATGGATTCTTTGATTTTAATTTTAAATGGCCTTTCGAGTATGGATGTACCAACATGGGAAATACACTCCATGCGCTTATACCCTCAATCGGTTTCCAAATTGCATTGTATACTTCGTCAGTGACGCGGAACGATTTTCTGTAAATAAGTCCTTGATCCGTGTGAAGGCCACCGCCGATAAAAATCAATTCCATATCAGGATACTTTTCTGTATCTCGACTCACATTTGTTTGAATGTATGTTAAAGCTTCCACACCACCTAACGAAGTTAATGGACCTTTGCCATTGTAGTACCAATCAAAAAAGTTTTTCGGATTTTCTATTTCACTTTGTAACAAAGTCATTGATTCATTTAACGTAAATGTTAATCCAAGGAAAGTTAAATGATCGTACATTTTTTGTCCTACCGGTAGATTTTGTATAAGTGGTATACCAAGCTCTTGCAGATGGTCTTTTGGACCTATACCAGATAGCATAAGCAATTGTGGCGTCATAAACGTTCCAGCTGATACAATAACTTCCTTCGAAGCTTTAGCTATATTATATTGGCGATTGCGTACGTATTGCACACCAACAATACGGGTTCCTTCAATAATTAATTTCGTAGCTCGACTTTCAGTCAATATAGTTAAATTAGGTCTATCACTAGCACTCTTCAAGTAAGCTTTTTCAGTGCTGCATCGTCTACCATTACGTGTCGATGCCTGCACATAGGACACACCCATCTGTCGCTTTCCATTGTAATCAACATAGCGATGCCCAGCTTCTATAGAACTTTTAATAAAAGCATGCACCGAAAGCGATCGATAATCAACGTCCTGTACGCTGACCGGTCCACCACGATTACGATATTCATCATCTTGGTGCTGCACTGAGGAATCCTCTAATTTCTTAAAATATGGTAAGACGTCACGGTACCCCCAACCTGGATTACCCATCGCCTCCCATCGATCATAATCTTTACGATTACCTCGCACATGAATCATGTAATTAATGATTGATGTACCACCTAATGCTCTACCACGAGGCCAGGCCATGCGTTGATCGACTATACCTAAACACATATTTTCTTGACGCTCCATTGTATAGCCCCAATTATAGTCGGTGAATTGATAGGCGGCCGCGATTGCCGGAATTTCCGTGAAAAAATTTGCCTTTTTACCAACTTCGAGTAATAGAATTTTCCATTTTGGATTTTCGGATAAACGGTTTGCCAGAGCTGAACCAGCTGATCCCGATCCAACAATTATGAAATCGTATTGCTCTTCTATGGGGTTATTTGGCGGAGGGGGCGGTACTAAAAAATAATAACATGTATAGGTTGTCCCAGAAAAATAGACGATAAATTAAAAAAAAAACTTAATTAAATTTTATTTAGCGTTAAATTAATTTTGATAATGAAATTCATTTGTTTTGAAATATCCTTTATATTACCTGTATCATAACGATGAGTATCCTTATAATAATTGAACAACAAAAATTTAGCATTGCGTTCAACTGTTTCTTCATAATGTTCAGCCATCCTATGTAACATATCACTCACATGACTATCATAATTATCACCAAATTCATCATCTTCATATTGCCCATTTATACCAATAAATAAATTGATTATCAATAAAATCAAGTAAGCTTTATCCATATTACTTCATTTAGTTGACTGATACGCTAAAATGCATTCAAGTTAGTTTTAAACAAATTTTTCATATTCACATCGCGTATTTTGTAATTTATTTGTTGTTAATGCATCTTTTGTTTTGTCGAAAATATGCACCAACGTGATTCGATTAATTATGAAAATGATTACTTACATGAAACTTTTTGAAAGAGCTACCTACAACTCAACTGGTTTTCTTGGTAGTTTTGAACTTATAGTGAACTTGCTACACACATCACATATAAAGTACACACAGCAACGAAAATGAACGCGAAAACTTACCATCAAATCCAGTTATATTACTTTATTGCTTCTTTTTCTCTTAAATAATTAAACCAGTCGAACATAAAACTGCCAACGACTTGTGTCAGATTGATCTGTAGCCGTTCAAGGGCGATTTTTGACTGTTGGACCCTTTTTTTTTAGGTAAACAAAACAGGTGTTCGCTTGTATTGTTTACTGTTACTTTAATAATGGGATAAGTGTTACGCATTTGTTAATTGGTTGTTATTAAATTCATTAAAGTGTTACTAATTAGGAGTAAGGATTATGGAATGGGAAGCTACAGGGTCCCCACAAAAAAAATATATTTCATAACTTTGCCAATAAGTGTAATAAAGTAAAAAAATTATTTTAATTAATTATCGAATCTATTGAATAAGAGAAAGTCCTTAAAATTTTGTTTTGTAAACAAGTCCAGTTGAATGCAGTTCACTGTCTTCTATTAATGCTGATTCAGTATAAAGCGGCCTTGCTTTACGCGGATTTTATATGCAGCGGTGTTGAGTAACACGGATTTTATATAACCCAGTTTGCTCAAAGTCAAAATTGATGATTTCGTTGACTTCGTTTAACGCGGTTTCTGTTCGCGCTTTTTCGTCTAGGAAAGCGCTAAACGAGGCTCTAGTGCAAATTATGAAATAGTTTTTTTATAATTACAATAACAGCAGTGCTTCCATGTAACAAATATTTCTATAAATCAAATTTTATAAAACTACAGTCGAATTTCTTTGACTCCAACTTCTATAACTCCAATTTTTCTATAACTCGTTTTTTTTAGAAATTCATAGATAGCATTTTACATATAAATAAACTTCCATAACTCGATTTTTTTCGTGAACAGTGGTAATTGGACTTAGGGAAGTTCGACTGTATTTATAATCAAATTTTTGAAAGAACTAGTGATTGGAAATATGGATATATTGATGTACATATACCATAAATAAATATGAATAAAATATTAAAAATGTTTAATAAAAAATAAATGCTTAATTTATATTCAATGAATTTACATTTTTATTTCTGCATAATTTATTTTTATTATTCTTTTTTAATTACAACAAAAATATGTTTTTTTTAATCATCCGGTATATGGCCAAATTTATTACACAAAAAAATCGTTTACAAGTTATTTGAGAGAACGAATGAATCAATTTACAGTTATTTTTAAAACAAACAAATTACAACGCATAATTAAAAGGTAATTAACATCACTCAAATATTTCATACAGTAATGTAGAATGTGTTGCCTATAGATGAAGCATTCACATTGAAAGAAACAGTGTAGCATTGAAGCAAGGTCAAGTTATAAAACACATTTTTGTTAAATAGAAAAATTTATTATTAATTATTTACAGATTTAATGTTTCTCCTCTTGATCGGGCACTGATTGCACCACATACTTGATTTTATGTCCATGTGCGCTTGATTCAACGCTCGCTTTGCCATTTAAGTTGATTTTTGGGCCATCGAGACGTTCAGCTGTTTGACTAAATAATAATAACATTTTTAATAAATGTTTTTTTTTTTGAAAAAAAGCATTTTGACTTACTTGATGATACGGTAACCATCCTTATCAGCAATATATTCAACGGTGTGTCTGAAATATCCATCACTGTATGAGTACACACCTTTGACATTGGCACCATCACGAACTTCCATACGTTGATTCGTCAAATCGCTTATATTATCATTAATTTGACTCGAATAGCTGTAACTATAAAGAAAATCATAAAAATTGATTGTCAATTGTTTTCTAATTGTACTTACTGCGCATTTGCATCTTGAATCGCTTCGATTTCTTCGTCGGTCAATTGTTCTTCCTGACGAAGCGATGTTGGTAACGCTAAACAAACGCCAAATAAAGCCAATGATATAATTATCTAGAAAAACAATAAAGTTTTTATTTTATTTATTTGTATTATAAGCAATTAATTGACTTACCACTTTCATTTTTTTTTTATTTTTTTTTCTATATTTGATGGTACCTCGAAGACAATCAGCAACAAACTTACATGAATTTGTTTAGAATGAGGGTTTTTATACATGTAATTAGTGTTTTGTTTTATTTTTAGGTTACCCTTTAATGCTATACCTTCGTTTGTTTTTTGTTGATTTCGGTTTTGGAATTCATCCATTATTGGTATTCGTTCTATAGGCTACAACTTTTACTTTCTTTTGTTTCTTCTTTCTTTCGATGTTTTTTGTTGGTCATAATAATGTTGTTGTTCTTGGGTTAGTTGATTTTTATCACAAAAAATAGTATGTGGTTTATAATGATAGTCGAAAATAAATTTGGAATTTTGTTTTGCTTGTTTTACTTGGAATATATGAATTAATATAAAAAATTAATACGAATGGATTAGTTTTTAAAGAAACAGTTGCTTTAATTAAAAAAAAACATTTGGCATTTGCCTTGATTTAAAAACAAGTTGAATGTCTGGCCTAATGTCCGGCCATTAATTCCATTAATTAATTAATATTTTCAACAATTTGCATAAATATAATTTGAATTCTAATGAATTGTTTGTCAATTTATAATTGCATTGCAATTATTTTGTTTTCGTTAATTTAACCATAAATACGTAAGCAAGCTGTCCTTTACAATGTACTTTAAATTAATTTACCTAATAATAGTTAAAAGTAGATGTAATTATTAGTCATTTATCAAACACACGGTATAGTAAAAGTGAAGCAATTAATATAAGGTTAAACAAGTAGAAATAAAAATTATTTTTTAATTGCAATTTTGGGATTTCTATTTTGGGGGCGCCTTAAGTCTAACCACATATTATATTTAATAGTTAATCAGATGCTTGATTAAATACATTGTTCCCTACAATTTATTATTGCTGAAAGTTACAAGGTTCTATTTGGTCATTTATAATCAATAACATTTAACCAATCATAAATTTTGATCATGTATAATCATCTTATTGCACAGTCGAAAACTTAGAAACAAATATTTCAAGGTACCTTATTAAAAAACGTGAATTTTTATAAATAATAATTTATTTTAATCTAATATGGTTATCTTACCAATACTAATGTTATGCTAAAAATTGTTAAAATTTTGGAGAAATCCATAAAACAGGTTATTAATGACACAATTCGGTTAATTCTATCACAGCCTACTATAATAAGTGGAATAAATATTTTATTTTTTAATAAATCCCCAATCTTCTTTAATCATATCGGCTCCCTTTTCCGCTATCATATACACCGGGGCATTGGTATGTGCTGCTGGTACTTCCGGCATTATAGAAGCGTCGATTACGCGTAGATTTTTAATGCCGTGCACTCTTAGACGAGGATCAACAACAGCTGACCGATCATTTTTCGGTCCCATTTTGCAGGTGCCACTGTAATGGTAGATGGTGAAACTGAAATGTCGTATAAGACATTCGAAGTATTCATCTGTGGCGAATAGAACACCGTTCTTTACACATTCGCCGACTGGTCTATCATAGAAACGTGTACCTAATTTACGTAGGGCTGGTTGATTTATTATGCTCAATGATAGACGAATGCCTTTGATCAAAGTCTGTACATCCTCTTTATACGCAAAGTAATTGGGGTAGATTAGAGGTTTGGTGGTGTACCGGTTATTTTGTAGGAGAATTCTGCCTTTACTTTTCGGCCGCATTAACATCGGTAATATCATAAAAGTGTTTTTATTTTCTAAGCCTTGAAACGATGCCTCATAAATCGAATCTCTAACGCCAAAATCTTTGCGAAGCAATTCATCGGATGTTATGGAACCAGCAGTGTATAACAACTCAATATCAGGGTATCCATCAGTCACATTAGGATTTTGAAAATCGTAGAATGTTAGTGCCTCGCATCCTCCTGGTACAGACATCGCACCTTTGTGGTAATTCAAAAATTGTGATATATACGGGCCGCTGACGATCTTATCTGTATGTAACGTATAATCAGGCTCGATGATGAATGTTAGACCACCAGCCGATACATGGTCCATTAAATTGTAACCAACTCTTAGATTCTTATAAACAGGTATACCCAAATTTTGTAAATGCTTTTTTGGCCCTATTCCCGATAGCATTAATATTTGTGGTGAATTTATCGCACCGGCTGATACAATAACCTCATTTTTAGCAACAATTTTAAACGTTCTTCCATCGGTGAATAGCTCAACACCAATCGCTATTTTCGTATTTGGATCTATAATCACTTTTTTCACAATTGCATTTTTCTTCACATGCAAATTTTTTCGATTTTTTATTGGAAATAAATACGCTCGATTTGCACTGTGTCTTAGTCCATCTTTTAAAGTAGTTTGTAATAGAGAGACACCTGTTTGCGTTTTTGCATTGTAGTCGATGTCATTCAAACCGAATTCTTTGTTTGCCTCAACGATAGCTTCAGCTAATTTGGTATGGTATGGTACATAGCCAACATTGACGTAACCTTCTGTGCTATGATACGATGAATTTGAGTATTCCGGTATAACGAAGTGTTCGACTTTTTTGAAATAGGGTAGCACCTGCTCATAACTCCATCCGGTATTACCTTTTGCAGCCCAATTATCATAATCTCTGCGATTACCTCTGGTATAGATCATATAATTTAAGACACTCGATCCACCCATCACTTTACCTCTCGGCCAATTGCATTGATTATTATCCATACCTAAACAATATCGATCACTCGGCATTGTCTTATATTTCCAATTCGCTTCTGAGAATTGTAAATAATTTGCGAGAATCGGTATATCCATGATGAAACTTTCTGCACCGCCTATAAAACAATATTTTTTTGCAATATTGGCTAATTTTAATTAGCTGCATTTTAATTGACCTACCAGCTTCGATAAGGAGTACCTCCCATTTGGGATTTTCCGTAAGACGATTTGCAAGTGTACAGCCGGCTGTACCAGCACCAATAATTATGAAATCGTATTGTGGAAGCAGTTTGGCGGCATTGCGAGGCTCTGATTCGGATTGCTCTTGACTTTCTTGAAGGAAGTGTACAACCCCTTCAAGGATAGACTGTTGGTAGGATAATCCGCAAACATAAACCAATAAAAAAATTTGACGTAACATAACTAAAAATTTATTGAAAATGTCATGGTTAGTTACTCATAATCAATTAATCTTTTAGTAGAGTATCAATTTGGTTGGTAATTAATAAGAAAACAATAGCGAAAAATTAGTTGTTATTGTTTCATTGATATTAGAAATTGGTCTAAATTTTCGTACAATGAGAATGGATTGCAAAATTCTTATATGTTTATTAGTAGTTTTCCGGTCAAGGTTTCACCAAAAAATTTATAAGTGTGTTTCATATTGCATTGATGAAGATATGATAAAATATCCTTTTTTAATTAACTTTATTTTACATGGATATATTAATTTCTAAAAGGTGTTCTAATTTTCTAAGTCGCTTTCAGCTATTTGTCAGGCATGAAAAATTGACGTTAAAATAAAAAAATAAATGAAACGCTAACGGGCTTTTTTGAAGAAACAAAATTTTCAAATTCAATCGATTAATAATATGTAAACATTAATTAGTAATTACATAATATTTGTAATAATTTGATACGAATTTTTAATTAATTAATTCAAAATTTAAAACTCACCTATTTAATTATATTCCTAAACAACCACAATATAAAAAACCAAAATCTTTTACGATCACTAATGTCTCCACTATTGATCGAGTGTGTTCTGATCCCACTTTGGTAAACTTTGAATGTAAATTGAAGTTGCGGTTTCGTGTGCAACGATTTTTAAATCAAATACGTCGAGGAGCAATTATAAAATCGTCAAAGACCCTGAATTATAGATTCAATGCACTGACGATTTATTCTTTTTATGTATACTGTGTAAAAAAATTTATTTATTATTAATTGTATACTTCAATTTCTACTAATGGAGTTTTTATTTTTATGATGATGGAAGGTTGTCGCTTGATTTTATTATCAGAACAATATAAACATCGCTCTTCAGTCTAGTCTAGAGTAAAGTGGTGTGGTACCCCCTACTACTTATATAATCTCAAAACAGACTCGTCATTCAAATTATTTATTTAAATACTTTAATAATTTAAAACGTCGCATCTATTTCTTAACAATTATAACTAGTAATTAAGTAGTTGTTGAACTAGTTTTTTATACAAATTAATGTAAAAAATGACATTGCAGTGGTGCAAACAGCAGATATGTGCATCTTAGAGGTTATTAGTTCTTAGCGAAACTTTTTATCCCTTATATGTATTGATCATCATGAATAATATGCGATTTTTTTAGACATATTAGTATGAAAAATGACATTGCAGTCGTGAAAACAGCAGGTACACCTTGAAGGTTATTAGTTCTTAGCGAAACTTGTTGTCCCTTATATTCATCATCATGAATGATATGCGAGCTGAAATCTTTTTTAAATGCAAATCTTTCCGCTGCCTTTATATCATAATTTAGTGTTTTTGGTAATAAGCAATAAATTTTTATTTTTATTTAATTGTGGGGCAAACTTGTTACGCAATGACAAAATCAAGGTTAGAACGTATGTTGTGGTATACGTGACCAAAGAATTGTTCCTCTAAAGCGTTGAAATGTTGGATGAAGTAAATTCGATTGTATAATATAAAAAATTGATTTATTAGATAAAAAATACATAGAAATGGCTTTATAAACAGTTCTTATTTAATAGACGGACAAACAGATATACACATTCATGGCACTCGCAAAATAAATAATTTTCTTCTACGGCGCGCGCTTAACCTTTCATCAATCGCATCCAATCCTCCTTCACTAAATCAGCCCCCTTTTCACCTACCATGATGGTCGGCGCATTCGTATTTCCACTTGGTATGGTTGGCATGATTGAAGCGTCGATTACACGTAGACCTTTCACGCCATAAACACGCAGTCGTGGATCAACGACGGCTGTTTGGTCCCAATCCGGTCCCATTTTACATGTCCCTACAGGATGATAGATTGTCATGGATATTGTTCTTATATGACACTCCCAATACGCGTCACTACCAAACGGAAATTGACGACAGTTTGGGAATGGAATGGTGTGCAGTCTTGAATTGAATTGCTTGAATTGCGACGATTTACTTATACGTATTGCTAATTTAGCGCCTTCTATGAGCGTTTGAACATCGAATGGATCGTCAAAGTAATTTGCGTTGATCAAGGGCGCTTGAAATGGGTTGCGGTTTCTTAGACGTACCGTACCTCGTGATCGTGGTCGTAACAGTAAAGGCATTATGGTCCATGCGTCCTTATTCGCTATTGGTTTATATACAGTATTATACAAAATGTCAGTTAATCCTAAAACTTTTCTCACTTTAACACCCGCATCCGAATTTATACTTGCTGGTGCCATATGAAATTGAATATCAGGCCATGAGCGATTACCATAAATAGTGTTAACGAATCCTAAACCTTCAACGCCACCTAACGTCGTCATAGGTCCTTTACCTTTTGTAATATATTGCATAGTCATTGGAAATGCGGGAAAACGACTTTGTACAATCGCAACTGGTTTATCGACTAAGAAAGTTAAGCCTCCCATACCAACATGATCTTGTAAATTCTCGCCAACTGCTAGGTCCCTGAGTACTGGTATTTTCATTTGATTTAAGTGCTGTCGCGGTCCAATACCACTTAGCATAAGTATTTGAGGTGTGTTTATACTTCCAGCTGATAAAATTACTTCTTTGCGTGCTAGCACAACCTGCTTTCGTCCATTACGTACAAATTCCACTCCATACGCATGCATCGTATGTGGATTGATTAAGATACGCGTCACATGTGCATTTAAACCTAGGTTAAAATTTCGTCGATGTCTAACCGGTCTTAGGAACGCTTTGGCTGTTGAACATCTCGTTCCTCTTCGTATCGTACCTTGAGCAACCATAAATCCCGCTTGCTCTTCTCCATTTATATCTCTATTATCATAACCTAACTCTCTACCAGCTTCAACGAATGATAGAACTAAAGGTGTTCTCCATGGCGATTCTTGCACTGTCAAATATCCGCCCTTTGAATGATATGGTGTACCAGCTAAATACGGATTACGATTATCTTCCGATTTCTTAAAATAATGCAAAGCGTTTTTGTATCCCCAACCAGGATTTCCCATCGCTTCCCATTGGTCGTAATCATGCCGATTTCCTCGCACATAGAGCATATAATTTAGGACGCTCGAACCGCCAAGGACTTTACCTCTCGGCCAATTACATCTGCCATTTTTCATTCCCAAACAAGCTTTACCCGTCGGCTCGATCTTATAAGCCCAATCCAATTTCGATAGTTGTAGATATGCGGCCAACGATGGTACATCTGTAATTTCATTCTCGTCTGGTCCGGCTTCCAAGAGAAGCGTCGTCCAATGCGGCATTTCAGATAGACGTGATGCGACCACCGCACCGGCTGATCCTCCACCAACCACCACAAAATCATATTCGCGTTGAAGGTATGGTACATCGATTGGCGGCCCTTCCGGATCGTATTCGTTGTAATTGTGTATTGTAATTCCGGCTAGTAGTAATGGGATAAGCCATAATCCCGATCCTACAATTCCTAGAGTCTTTAATGCTGTTGATAGGAACAAACTCTCAAGCAACATCTAAAATAGTTATCGAATTAATCTTGGAAAAGAAATCAGATTTTACTTACTCCTAAGCTATAAAAATGACTAGACTAGTTATATAATTTTTGAAGGTATTCTGCACGCATCCGGTGGATGTTTTTTCATATCAGCGAAACACAGCTGCCTTGTGGGAGGTGACATTGCGTTGCTAGCTCGTCTGCATTGCTTTTCTTTGTTTGACACTAACCTAAAAAATAAACAAAACAAATCAGCAAGAACAATACTAGAAAAAATTAAAAAAAGTTCACGCTTTCGTTACTTTTTAATTTAATCGCTGAATTTTATAATTCACTTGCTTATCCACGTTTATTTGTATGCAAATTTATCTGTTACGTGATTAATCTTCAGTTGGAATTCAATTCGGCTGAACTTTCATTTGTTTTTTTCGGCTTTTTGGCTTCTATATTATGTATACATATACTTTCATTTTTCTTATTGTCTGTATATGGGGAACATGGAAAGTTCACGGCTCTGTGTTGATGGAAAAAGAGCTTAGAGCCAGATATGTATAGGAATAGGATCGCTTCCTATTTCCGGTTAATAGAACCGGAATGCGGACATGCATCTACCCGCGCACATAATTTTACCTCCTTATCACATTGATTGGCATGAATAGGAATAATTTTTGAAATAAGTGACAAAATGACTTTCTAATAAACACGAAATGCCATAGAGCACATTATGCCATGTTATTGTTGTTTAGGAAGACGCACGCATATACATATACAGGGTGTCCCACAATTGATTTATTAGTGATAGTGGTGGCTGAATTATGATATCATAATATTTAAAAGCAAGTGAATGCTGCGCGCAATACACTTTCCATTTTAATAAATTTATATGCGGCGCGTATTAAACAGTTCCGGTTCGATTATGAAATTTATTATACGGAAGTTGTGACGATGACAGCGCACTCTATGTAGGTATACGCTTATAGATAGATAGATAGATGGATTTAGATTATGCTTATGGGCGTGCTGCGTATGTATGTAAGCAGAACGTAACTGCTTCCGATTATTTCCGGTTGTTAAATTAGTTTTTCTCTCATTTTCTTTGCGCGCTTATTGCATTTGTCGAATGAATATGTATGTATTACTTAAAGGACAGGATGAAAATAATTTTTCTTTTGTTTAACGATTATTGTTTGTATGACTTTTTACTGCTGTGTGATGCTTGACTACTTTTGAAAGTGCAATTAAATCTTATCACAATTAATAATAAAATTTATTGAGTGGAAATTGTACTTTAAGGGAGAGGCAAGAAATATTATCAAACTTCCTTAACTCGAATTTTAATTATTCTAGATTTTATCTGTCGATTAAATAAAGAAAATGTGTGAAAATTGCTTGCACGCTTATTTAAAACTATTTAAAATGAAAAAAAATATTTATAAAATTATATTATTAATTAAAAAACATTATATATTTATTATTAATTATTTGAAAGGTTTATTATGCATATTTATTACTATTTTTTTACACATTACATTTTTTTAAATAATAATTATTTTAAAATTATTTTATCAAATAATTTAAATGATTTATCGTTCATTTAATTCATCACCACAGTAATAAGCTCAATTAAATGGTTTTTCTTATAATTAACCACAATAAGAATAATTATTTAGCTGTACAATAGACGAAAAAAAGGTGACATAATTGCATTATGTCGCTTAATGAGTACTTTGTATTAAATGCAATAATGACATTGACATAAATAAGAAATAATTTATTAGAATTAGAAAAAATTCTTTGAAATTTAATTGAATTGTATGACATAACTTATAGAATATACATACATACAAGAATTTATTGAGTTTTATATGTCGCTGTTGTTGTTATATAATGATGATGATGCTGCTGTTCGACTTAATTCGTAACTTAGGAAAAGAAATTTCACTTTCTTTTACTTATAATAATAAAACGGAAAGATTTTAATTTGACCTTTTATTACATCGTCTTGAAATTGCTATTATAAAAATGACATAAAGCAGCTTAAACAATTTTTTCCCTTCAAAAATATAATTTGGATTAATTTAAGTCGACTTAAGTACTATAAGTTTAAGGTTATGCAATGTGGGCAGACGAACGCGGCCAATTTTTAGAGGTTATGTAAACGATGCATGTATACACACGGAACTTTCACTGCCAAATTATTTAA
>JAODFZ020036221.1:0-18224 GCA_027574845.2 Deinopsis erosa
AGTTAATTATTCGCCGAGTTATTGGGAGTTGAAAATTGTTTTTGGAAATCTTCAAACGCGAATTGTAGC
The DNA here is from genome assembly GCA_027574845.2 of Deinopsis erosa. NCBI lineage: Eukaryota > Metazoa > Arthropoda > Insecta > Coleoptera > Staphylinidae > Deinopsis > Deinopsis erosa. Next base: position 70 of record JAODFZ020036221.1, read on the forward strand.
TTTATTTATCGACGGATTTAGCTGGAAACAACTTTTCTTGGCATTTCGCTTACATTTTGCTGATGATATGTAAAGCCAGGTTGGGAAATTAATAAAAAAATTATTGAACATATTGATTCTGAAAATGTTTATTGAAAAATTTTCATTAAATCCATTTAAATTCAATTGTTGGTGGCAAATGAATGAATTAAAATTGAAAGTAACAAATATTGAATAAAATTAAGTAAACATGATCTAACAAATTAGCAAATGTAATTTCTTTCCGCTTAACATTAATTATAAACAATTATTTTAAAACTAAATATTTCTATTTTATAATTGTCCCCTGTTCTTATTTAATATTAAACAGAAAGATTACAGAAATTAAATATTGAATATAAACTGCATTTCATGCAAGAGAATTATGATTTTCGTGCAAAATTTTTTCCATACACAAATAAATTATCAATAATAATAATAATAAACAAAAATTAACGATTGATTTTGGTACAGCAAATTCTTAACAATTAATTACTTTAATATATTATTCAACAGTGTTTTCATTAAGAAAAAAAAATGAATTAAAGGAAATTGCGCATGATCTAATCAACCCAATTAATCTTTTAAATTTCTCTCATTTTGTTGTTCATTTTTTTTAGTTTGCATAACGTAATATCATAAAATGTACAAAATCATTCCCATTCTGTGGTACCTGGTGGTTTTGATGTCAAATCGTACAATACTCTTGAAATTCCAGGAACTTGAAGTACTTCCGATACCATCTTTTGTACAACTTCAACGGGCAGATGTCTTCCAGGTACGGCAGCAATACCAGTCATGAAATCTTGTGTGACAAATGGTCTTATTACAATTGAACGTTGACATGAGGGCAATCTTAACGCCTGATCGCGATCGAAATGAATTGGGAGTAGAACGATCGGCATTTGACTTATTGAATCTGTATGGCCTGAATTATGAAGCACCTGTCACACAAAAGGAAAGCAATTAATAATAACTCTCAATTCAATTACAAAAATAAAATGTCAATCAATCTGTAGCGCCAATAACTAAGCTTAACGTATCGGAACTGTTCAATTGATTGTTATACTATTGGAGAAATGTATCAACAATTATTTAAATATGAAAAATAAATTGCTTTCTTAATCCTCCTATTAAATTAATTGATTTATAAATAGAACTCTTACCGATGTGACAACATCATCAGCTTGCCTCAACGTACTAATTACATTACTAGTTAAATAAGTGGGTGTAAGGTCTGGTATGCTCTCTTTCACCAAATCACCAAAAATGTAACAGACTCTATTGATATTACGGCATATACGTGGAATTAATTGCGCCAAATACATAATATCATCCCAATCCGGTTCGCATTGACTTGCTATACCAGCCACATAACTATACGAACGACAATCGCCTTGAACACCCACACTTCGTATGGGAAGTAAAGTGGCAGCCAATTTTTGCTTGCTCGATATTCGTTTCAAAATTTCCCTGTTGAAGAAAACGTAAATTGTTAATAATTGCTTCAAAAAAGAAAGAGTATAATGTATACCTTTCACCATCGCTTGTTACATCTTTGACTCGATTAAGTAGCGCATGATTCTTTAACGACATCTGATCAAATTCAACAATTATCTTAATTAAGACCTGAGTTTCAGAGAAGTCACGTTCAATGTACGGTTCTTCAGCACATAGGATTCGTATAGCAAGACCTGGCCCGGGAAATGGATGTCGCATTACCAATTCTTTTGGCAAGCCTAAATCTTTTCCTAAAATTCGCACCTCATCCTTATGGAAATCTTTTAATGGTTCAATAACACGTCCTTCGGCACGCAATTTTCTATAAATATTACAAATCAAACGAATCAGCTTCTAAATAGAATCTATAAGCAATTATTTTTGACTTACCGAATTAATTCCGAATCATTATGATGAGTTTTGATAACATCTGCTTTGCTTGACGCCAATTTCGATGCGGATTCGATAAGATCCGGACGTAATGTGCCTTGAGCCAGTAACACTTCCTCCGATTTCAAATTAAATTCATTCAGAAATTCATCCGAAATCTTGACAAATACATCGCCAATTATTTTACGCTTTTCCTCCGGATCAGATGTTTGCGACAAACTTTTCGTCACTCTTATACGCGAAGTCGGCTCATTCTTATCAATAGGAACAACCGTCGTACCGTCAATAAACGTACCAGACGCATTTATAACACGTATTTGAAGACCTAATTGTTTTAATGATTGTTCAACATTTATACTTTCATTCTTGCGCATAAAACCATTATCAATATGCAATGCAATGATTTGTTGTGGTTTTAACGCTTTATGTAATAATGCAGCGCAAACTGCACTATCAACGCCACCGCTCACCAACACCAATACTTTGTTCGTTCCAACGCTCTCCCTTATATATTTTAAACATTCTGCTTCACGTCCCTGCATCGTATAATTGCCAGTCAATCCAACAACATCGTATAGAAAATTGCGTAACATTAGTTTTCCGTTCAATGTGAGATCGACTTCGGGATGAAATTGTACACCATACAAACGTAATTTCTCATTGTATATGCCAGCGCATATCGTTGAACTATTCGCTATCGAACGAAAATTCTCAGCAATTTTATCCACCGAATCGGTATGGGTTAATAGAACTTGTTGATTTTTCTCTAAACCTCTGTAAATAATATTAATATTAAATAATTTAAATATGTAAATAAAGAATTTACTTGAATAATAAACATTTCGGATTAATTTCGACGGTATATTGCCCATCTTCGCGATGCTCCTTACGAATAACTGTTCCACCGAACTCCTTATTCATCATTTGCATGCCATAGCAAATACCTAAAATATTAATAAAGTTTGAACAGATTTCCGAGAGTAAAATGCTTATCTATATTTTATTACCTAGGACGGGTAATCCTATCCGAAATATATCGGCATCGTATCGTGGCGCATCATCCGCATAAACGGAATTCGGTCCACCCGAAATGATAATCGCCTTATAGCCAGCCTCGCGTATAGTAAATGCAGGTGTGTCCAAAGGTAGAATATCAGATTCAACACATAATTCACGTACACGCCGATCAATCACTTTCCCATATTGTGCACCAGCATCCAATATAACAATCTTTTCCGTATTTGTTGCACCATTCGTCGTATTCATATACTGTCCCTCCGAATTTAAATTATGCATAGCGCCGCTGCTCCAGCAACACTAAAATGAATTAATTAATGCGATGCTTGTGTAACATTAACAGCTACCTTTGCTAATTGCTGTACTATTTGGCGATAAATTGCTGCTAATTTCTCTTTTACTCACTTTTTAATAATACAGGTTATGTATGTTTATAAATAGTGAAGTGAGTGTGCAATATTTATAAGAAATGTGCAAAGTTATCTAACTAAAAATAGATTAAGATGTGATGGAGGGAAATTTTCAAACATTTACTAAATTATATGCTATAAAAATTTATGAAAAAGGTCAGCAATGTTTTTTTTACATCTCATTACAATGTAATCATAATAATGTGATAAACTTGAACCGATAAAAATTTCATTATAATTTAATTCGTTATTTTTCAAAAATGCTTACACATATAAAACTTTCTATTAGATAAGATTAGTATTAGTGTCGGCTTATTGTTGATGATTTAAAAGAATGCCAGACCCTTGAATTTCTTATAAGAAATCATTAAACATGTTTTTTATTGTAAATACTAGAAACGAGAGTAGATGGATGTGTGCAGTAAAGTGATTGTGGATTATTTAATGTATTTTCTTAAGCACTTACCTTATATATCCTAAATAATCAATCAATTATATTAATTAGAATAAAAGTACGATTGCACAGTGTCAATCACATCACTTCACATAAAAAAGAAGAAGTACAAGAATTGCCAATCTATAAAAAGAAAAAGTTACTGCTTCGATTAGTTGTCATTTTATTCGCAAGTGGCGTTGATGCACGTGTACAATGTGTTGCCTATAACACAAACATGTGTTCGAATTAATGCACTGTGACTATATGCCCAGAGAGGGCGCAACCGAACTAAATTCGCGCTTAAAACTTTCTTTTGAAATAGTTTTGATGTGAATGTGAATGTGAGAATTGAAACAATTTATTTTCACGAAGCTTTATTAGTTTTATTTCAACATCATCAAAAACTATGCCTACCTATATATCAAATATCTATTTCATATTTGTTTTTGTATTTTTTTGTATAATGTTTACCTACAATATTCAATATAATACAATTTTTCCTTAAAATTTTTCCCATTTTTTCTTAATTTTAAATTGATGGGCTTTAGATAAACAATCGGCCCACTCTCTTATTATGTGTAACACCTCGTACTGATAACATACATAAAAAAAAGGGGAAACGAAAAAGTTGTTTGTTCATTGCGCGCATTCATTCAATGAGAGAGAAAACAAACGAACAACGATTTGACACATAAAAAGTATTTCTTTTTTAAATGCGCACACACAACAAAACAACGTTTTCGCTTCATTTACAATTAATTATTCACATATCTGCATATCTGTGTGGTATACTCTTCTATTACAATTAATAAATTTTCTATAAGTATTCAATTGTTATTATTTGTTTAAAATTGGATATTGTATAGTTTACCCTGTAGTTTTGTCATAATATAAAAGAAAAAGAAAGAATTAAAAATAAATGGGTACGAGGTGCACTTATTAAATCAACGAGGTGCGTTATTCTTTTGTTATTAAAAATGTGGGGGGATAATTATAATACATAATAATAATCATAATAATAATGCAAAACAAAAAAAATGACTTTCATTTCACTTTTTTCTCGCTCTCACTCTCTCACGCTCGCTCTTTATCATTCTTAAATACCTTAAATCTCTATCAATTGTTTTTTTTATACAGATTGCACCATTTACAATTTATTTAAACATTAAATTTCAATTGTTTTTTTTTTACAATAATAATGCCAGGATTACGTTCCTCAATTTTTGTTTTCTTTCATATAGATACAAATTTACAATTTTTTTTTCATTAAATTTAATTAATTCAATTCTAATAATAATGCCCCAAAAATCGTACAACAAATATTAAAAAAAAAAACGTAATTATGAAAGAAATAGTTTTAAAAACAAATTATTGCACTTGTTGCGCGCGCGCGCGTTATTAACTTCTATAAGAAAAAAAATGAAATTGCGAAAGAACATTTTGTTTTGTATTCATTTGTCTTATTATGTTTATATAAATACCCTGCATCCGTTTTTATTTTTCTCTATCTCTATATAATGTTAGATTGTATGACTGTATGTGTGTGTCTGTGTGTGTATGTATGTATGTGTGTTGATTTGAAATATTGTCGTCGTAGTAGGCATTGCATATTTCTATGTATATATATATATATATATATATATATAATATGTCTCGTATGTCTATTGTTCAAAAACTAAAAGTCAATAAACAAACAAAATAAATAATAATAATTAAAAAAAATTAAAAAAATAAACAAAAACATTTGCAACGAAATGAGGAACTTGATTTTACATTAATTAATTAATTAATTTAAATAATATGTATATACTACGCCATCTATCGTAAATATTCATATCTATAAATAACTTATAAACTAATAATACTTTCGATAGGAATGTCTTGCTCTCTTTCATTTTCATCAAAATCTGCGTTTTGCTTTTGTTTGCATGCTATTTATGTATGTATATGTACAAATAAAAATTGTCTATTTAATAAAAAAACTTATAAGTAAGTAAGTAAGTAAGTAATAAAAATAATTAATAATAATACATATATAGAAGAGAACAGAGAGAAACAAACGAATTACATGATCCAGCACCATTATTTTAATATTGTTTTTACTTATTAAAAAAGGAGGGAAAAAAATGAATCAGCGCGCGTGTGTGTGTGTGTAAAAAAAATGCGTTAATTAACGCGCATTTGCTAAATTGGTTTTTCACTTGTTTTACAATTAATTATAACATATACATAAGTAATAATAAGTGATAACAAAACAAATTTTCTATATACACACACAAAATTAATAGAAAATTCTAAAAAAAAAAAATTTTCTATTAATTTCGATTTATAGAAGAAACTTCTAATTAATAATAATTATATTTTTTTATATATTATATATGTATAGGAAACATGTTTGTTTATGTTAATTAATTAATTATTTACTAAAAAAAAGAAAAGGAACATTTTGCTTAACGCGCCAACTTAAATATATAAAAAATGGGTTCGTCTGTCTGTCCGAACTGCATCGGTAATGTTTCTATCATTATATATATATATATATGTATATATAAAAAAATATTTAGTTTTAAGGTGCGTTCACACGGTATAGCAAATGTTGTATAGCAAATAGTTGTATAGCAAAATTATTATTTATATTTCCATAGTAACATAGTATACATGTCACATAGCAAATAGCAATATGGTCGCTTCGTTACTATGGAAATATAAATAATAATTTTGCTATACAACTATTTTGCTATACAACATTTGCTATACATCATTTGCTATACAACATCTGCTATACAACATTTGCTATACCGTGTGAACGCACCCTTACACATATAAATAGAATTAAAAACAAACAAAAAACTTATCTTTGTGCACAACCTTTCGTTAATAATAATTATTTAAATCATAGTGGGCATATATATGTATATGTATATAAATATAAATTTTAAATAATAATAATAATAAAACAGGAAAATATATACGGTAACATGAAAACTCTCACTTACTAATTACAATTAATTAATTTCATCTAATTCTAACAATCTTCTTCGTCTTCTTATTGCACACACTCTTCATTCATTCATTCAAAATATCTTTCATCATCATCGCCACACACGCATCATCATCATCATCATCATCATCATCCACATCATGTTTTTTTTCGTTTTCTTTGTTTTGTTTTTTAAGTTTCTTAATTCAATTAATTCACAGTCGCTCAAAAATATAATTTTATGTGCAACTATTATCACATGTTATATAATCATCATATATATTTATTTATATATATATATATATTTATAATAATCTATGTTCATTTATTTATATAATAATTTTGTCCTCTTTCATAAAAATCAAATAAAATGCATGAGTGCGAGCGAATTTTGAATTTTGAATTAACTAATAGTGAGTTTTTGTGTATTTTAATTGATTTTTTTTTTAATGGTGGTGAGTCTATTTGTGTTTTTTTTTTTTTTTAAAGCAGGCACGCATACATTTTAAACACAATGTATGTATATTTGCTATTTATTTATATAAAGTGTGTGTGTGTGTGTGTGAAGGTGCATTGTTTTGTGGATGACACATATGTCATCGACAAATCAATTAATTAATTAGATATTAATATTGTGGAAGCCTTTCTCATTTAATAATATGATGAAAACAAATGCATATCGCTTTTCTTTTATTATTATTATTATTAATATGTATGTATATTAAATAACAAATTAATTATTGTTTATTTATTACTAATGATGTGTCAGTTTTATTTATGAAATTTGTTATGTACTACATATTACCCTGCAAGAGTTGCGCGTTAAAATTTTCTGTTTTTAGTTTTTTTTTGTTCGATTTGGTTAATCAAGTGTTTCCAAAAAAAAAAAAAAATATGAACAACTGAGGTATATATAAAAATGAATCAACAATAATACTTTCTATTGTTTTTTTTTTGTTTTAATTTACGTAATTGTTTTATGAAATCAAAGATTTATCTATGACGGCTTTGGTTTTGTGACGCACAGGATTGTTTTTTATTTTGTACATTTTTTTTTTTTTTGGTTATGTCCGTATACACTATTAGTTACTAATTAATAATTTCTTTTTTCTTTTTTTGTTTATTATTATTATTCATCGCACTATACACATATTTTCAAAATATGAAATGATTCGTTTGTTTGTATGATTATTTTGCGCACAACATACTTGATTTAATTTTTTTTTTTTGTATACAAACACCTAAGTAATGCCAACATTTAATTTTAAAGTCTTTGTACAAATTTAATTTTTTTTTGACGCTTTTTGCATTCATTTTTTTATACATTTTACCTAAAGGCTTAATTTACAAAATTTAAGGTTTGTTTTTTTTTGTTAATTAATTTATTAATTACAAAGTCAAGAACCGCCTTCTTGTTTTTATTTATTTATTTATTTATTTAGTTATTTATTCAATCAATCAGGAAACGACACACAAGAAAAAAACAGACTCACATTTACTTGTTAATTATCCTCCTCAAAATCAGTCAGTTCCAACGTAACTTCAAAATTAGGAATATTTTCAATAATAATAATCAAAATCGCGCTTAATTAATTAATTAATTACTATTTATTTATTGTGAGTGTGAGTAGGTTTAGTGTTGATTGTTTACTTAATGTCACTACAATAAATGTCGTCCACCAATAAGTGCAATGTTGGTTGCCTATGATGAAAGAGAGTGGCATCATATTGTAGTCACACTAAATAAAGTTTGTTTAACTATTTAACTAATATCGCAGTTATTTTGAATATATGAATTCATCATCATATGTTATTTAGTAGTTATTATAGGAAAAATTATTATTTTCAATAATAATAATAGGTATGTATCAATAAATCGGCAACAACAATTTGCTTATAATTATTGTAAAATATGTAACAAACAAAATATGTTTCTGCATTAATAATAAAATATCATTCGGTAAAAATTCTTGTATATAATTAATAATCTGTTTATTTATTTATTTATTTATTTATTATTAGTTTATAGTAGAAAAAAATAGTTTTCTATTATGTTTGTATTTGTATTTAAAAGTGGCTTTAATACAAGAGGAACTGTCAATTGCATTCTGATTAACTATTGTGGTTTGTATTATTTGTTTTTAAACGAAATATATAATATGTATGTATGTAATATTTGTATACTATATATATAAATATCAGTTGGAACATATTGGCAATATGATTTTTGTTTTTTTATTTTTTTTTCATATATCAGTCTTGTTATTATTTAAACACATCAATACACAAAACGTAAAAGTAAAAATATATGTATGTAGTAAGTTTTTGAAGGAGAATTGAACAGATGAATGTGTGCGACGCGTTCTTCTTTTGTTTTCTTTTAGTTTTTACTTTTTGTTTGTTTGTTTGTTGTATATGTGTACATTGACGTACGTCGCAGCGCATACTTAATTAATAAAGGAAGCACAATGCCTTCGCGAGTCAAGGCGATTTATCATTTTCTTTTAAATAATTTATATTCGAAACAAACGAACGAAGAAATAATAATAAGAGGAAAAAAAAACGCAAATCTAACAAATTAGATGAATTTTTTGTTTTTGTTTTGTTTTTTTTGTTTGTTCATTTTGTGAACGACGAGCGGTCCTTTTTCGTCAAATATTAATTAATTTTAATAATAATAATGATGATAATAATCATAAAAATACTACTATGTACTAATATTGCCCCTAAAAAACGTTTTTGTTTTGTTCAGATGATTCTCATTTGTTTTATATTTTATACAATTTGGACGTATTAATATATATGTATTACCTAGTCCTGTCCATTCTGTTGGACAAGTTCGCGTCGGTCTTCGCGTGTCAACGACGGCGGCAGAAACAAATCTTGCGGTTCCTCCTTCACGCCTCGCTCGTTCTTATTGCAATCCTCGTCTGCGCTGTTCGACTGATGATGGTGCGTATAACTGTCGCGATTCTTCTCACTTTGCGGCAGCAAATGTATCATACTGACAGGGATTGGAAAGCCCGTACCGAAATCCGGATAGAAATTTGTCGCGAACGGATTGAAGATGTGCGGCGCTTGCGGCAGCATTTCTTCGGTGCTCGACGGTCGTGTGTTCGGCTGGAGGAGATCGCTCGATTCGCGCTCTGACTTACAATTGTTGTTGTTATTGGCGCCGCCGATGTTCAAGAGATCGACGCCCGGGCCACCAATGCAATCCTTACGCAACTGCTCCAGCTTTAGGCTTTTCCCATATTTGCCGCGAACGTACATCAGCAGCGAATTGTAGGGAATGCCAAATATTCGCGACGCCTGACTCGTCGTCATTTTCTTATTCCATACGTGCTGCAAGGCCTCCGTCAGCTCGGCATTCGTCCAGGAGCGCGGTGGACCACCACGTGGCGCGGAATGTTGACCTTTTGGTCTACCCACTAATCACAAAATAAAATAAATAAGAAAACAAATCTAGCACCGAAACGAAAAAAACAACTTACTTTTCTTTTTGACGAACATTTGAGGATCGGGCGTCGTTCTCGGATCGGCCATATCAAGCAACGGATTTCGACAGCCATCTAGACCAGGTGGAAATAACCCCAAAGGTGAATCCAATCCAAAAACTATTAATAAAAGAAACGAATTAGATTATTATTATTCGAGAAATGGAAAGTTAGGTTTCATGCCATCATCCATTTATTATATAATTAATAAATGGGTGAATTTTACAAGACAACAAATAGTCACGATATAACGTGAATACGGCAATATAATGAGGAAAAAACTTTTCTTTTGTCTATATCGCTATATTATATGAAAGGTGGTGGTGGTGGTAGATATGAAAAGTATATATATGTGTGTGTATGTGTAAAAGAAGCATTTACCAAGTTTACTTCATCAACACAAATTACAGGTCGCATTTAAGAATATACAATGAGCGTTCGTCGATTATTTACGGCGCGCATATTCCAGTGCATTGTCTTTAATTATAGATTCCCTGCGAGCTGGAAGAACATGTAAGGAAAAACTTTTTTCCTTTTTTCTCTCTCTCTCTCTCTCTGTCCGTCTCGCGCTCGTACTCTTTTGCCGATATATAATTACATGTCATTAAGGTTGGCGATCAGTTTTCATATTATGTATGTATGTATGTATGTATATGGTACTTACATTTGCTATGTGGTGGTGTCATTGCTAATGCTGATACAGATGGCATTGGAGGAAAAGGAAGCGGCGAATGACTGTCGAATTCGTGCTTCAGATTCAAGATGTTGGGGAGGCTTAGTGGAGGCGATGGTGCGAACTCCTTATGATGCATACTCAAATCCAGTTCCGGACTGCCAGACGGATCAGGCGTTAACATTTTCGCTCGTTCAATGATGTCGTCCTTCTTGCAGCGTTCTTGCTCCTTCGGCGGTTTTTTGATGCATAGATTTTCGGCCGTTTCGGCGACTTCAGGCGTTGCCGGTTTGGTGAGATCTTGTGCGGTGCACATTTCGCCGGATCGGCGTCTCGGCCGCGCTTGTTTACGTCTTGGTATCGGCGATTCGGGTCGATGATGATGATGATGGTGGTGCTGGTGATGATGTTGTTGCGGTTGCGGTGGTTGCGTTAGATTTTCGGGAAAGTTTAATGTCATATGTGGCAGCTTCATCGGCGGCTCAAAGTTTGGACCAGGTACAGGTGAGAAAGGTGAGGAACGATCTCCAACGGGCGTTTGGACTGTGACGCCGGGCGTTGGAAAGCGTTGATTCGTCGTCGACGTATAGAAGGACCGATCGAAATCGTTTGGTGATGTCGAAGGTGTTGGCGTTTGATTCGTAATTGAATTCGATTCCTTATCAATACCAAATTGTTCTTGATTGGCAAGACCGCGCACTTGCAAACTTTCCGCCGCTTTAATTAAACTCTGCAATTGTTCTTGAATGACACTGATTTCACCTTTATACATGAAATCGACGATCGCCTGGACCTCCCACCCGCTAAAGTCTTTTAATACGATCACAGGATGCTTGCAAGGATTCTCCGAAAAGATCCGTTGGAAAAATGGTGAACACGCGCTCAAAACGACTTTATGGGCGCGCACTGAAGTCTCCGCACAGACAAGCGTCACGTCGACGAGCGTCTCGGCCTGCAGAAGGGCATCGAACGCCGAAAGGATGTGACTTTGATGGTTGTTCCATCGCAAGGAATAATGCGACTGTGACATCTTCAAATTCCTCTTTTACTCTCACTCAATAGAATCAAACAAACTAACAAAAATCAGCATCGCTTCTTATTTAACCTGAAAGCAAAAAAATAAAAACATTATTTTTAATGCAACCAAAACGCATCCCTTACTTATATATTTAGTTTATTGTTATATTGTAGAAAGTGCAAGGCAAATCGCAGGTAAATGGCACAATCCACTTTATGATCTTTCAACAGCAATAAAATCACATTTATGATTGTTTTGTAGTTAAAAACTGTTCACAAAATTCGGTATTTTACAAGAAGGTTTGTGAGAAGGGTAATAAAAGTAATATTTCTTGGAATATTGTGTGTATGTAGGTATATGGGAGAATAAGAACTGAGTATGAGTCACGAAGCCCTTCTATACATACACATTCATACACAAACATAGAAGAAACGACATGCGAGTTTTACTCGTATATGTAAAAGTCGCGTGCGTATGTGACATATAAACTTATGCACGCTTACGTATAATTAACTTATGTCATATATGTATGTATGTAGGTACGTTAGTAGTTTTTTGTTTCTTTGTCTACTAGAGAAACAGCTAAATGCGCTTTTTTCCATTTCTTCTCACCGATTGATTGATTGATTGAAAGAGTGTCAACTAACTAACTGAACGAATCAATATTACTTAATTAAATAATAAAAATAGATTTTAAATAGAGGCATCATTCTTCTTTTTAATAGTAGTAGTAGTAGATGTAATGATTTAAATGTTTGATTAATCTGCTAAATAATAAATGTGAAATAGAAACGAAGAAATCGCTTACTTACTTACGACGAGTTTTCAAATATATTAATTATTAATTCACGCATAATTATCGGATAAATACAGTTAGAGAACGTATATATGTATATGTATGTATTTAAAAACAAAAAAAAAACAAAAGAGGAATAGAGAAAAATTGTTTTTGGTGAGAGCTACCTGCTGCCTGTTGCACACGCACATTTCCATATTCTCTCTCTACCTGAATTTTACTACGAACATAAAACGCACATGCACGCACCTACACACTCATATATTTTTATAAATTTTATTGCACCCTTATTTATATATATATATATTGTGAGAGAGGGTCCTTTCACTTCTAAGAATTTTTATTAATAGCCCATCTTGTTGTGTTTATATATTCGGAACGGGATTTCCAAAACATAATATAGCCGCAAATAAAAAGTTTACTTAAATCGGCACGTACGAAAAATGAATAATAGTAATAATAACTAACTAACTAACAATATATTGCATATTTTAGGCACATGTTAATTAAGCCATATATTTAAGCATATGCGCAAAGAAAACAAATGAATATGTTAAAGGTTTTGTGGTGAAATTTGCAATTTAAAATCTATTCATTTAAATCTATGATTAATTAATGATGAATAAATTCTTACCCCTTATTTTATATAAATATATATTTCTAAATTTTGCATTCCAATATAGGTTATGTATGAACTGTTTAACTAACTAACTTGTATTCGTATTTATATTTACAAAAGTCACTTGTCACTAACTATCTACGACTGACTAGAATGACTATGAAATGTGTGTTTGCAAGGTGCAGGTAATCTCTAAGTTTGTGTTGTTCTTTTTTTTTTCTCTTCTCTTCTCTCTATACTTTTCTAGTCGTCGTAGTCGTCGTCGTCATAGTTGTCTTGTTATTATTGGAAGGGGATGATGATCCGTTAAGTGGGGTGATGGTACAAATTTTCAGGTATACGCGCGTAGCACATGCTAATCACATGTTAATAGAACTATTTTTGCTTACTTATTGTTAGTTATATATATGCGAACAATCAACTTACATGTCATCGTAATTAGTAAGGCACTTGTGCTATAAACCCTTCGATACATAACAAAATTTTTTTTATTTTTTTCGTTTTCTTCGTTAACGCTAAGAAAATGTATTTTCTTATTCTTTTATTATTAATTTTTTGTTTGTTTTAATAACATAAAATAAATAAGTTTGGTATTGATGCACAATAGATGGCGCGTATCACTATCGCTCGACACTCACATGTTCAGGTCGTTCGTGAAAAGTTTTGTCATTGGCAATGCGATGCATCCGTTGAGCGACAACGCACATGTATGTATGAGAAACACACGCACTTGTTTTTCGTTTTGCTTTAATTAGCTTGAAGCACTTTTCTTTTAATGTAATGTATTATATAAGTATTTTATTTAGAAAAAAGTTTAAATGTTATATTGTAGTTTGAAGAAGAGTCGCGCACGTTTTAATATTTCGAAAATGTAAATAAAAAGCGATTGTCCTTTCTGTTCAAATGTCTTTAGTCCCCGTTTATGTTTATGTGTGTGTGTGTGTGTGTGTTGTTCGATTCCGGTGTTCAAGTCCGACTGCTTTCAAAAATATGCCGGTTAGCAATGGTCGCATAATTCCAGGATCCCCGTTAATGAATCCGATTAGACAAAGCTTGCAAAGAGGGAAGAACGCGTGCGCCTTATGCCCTCCCCCTTTCTCTCCTTTACTCTCTCAGTGTTTTACCCTTAGATATAAATTAAGGGGCGGCGTATACTTGGCCGTCGTTAGAATCACACACATTCATACACAACACACACACACATACACTCATATCCACACGTAAGAGCCCCCCCGGAATTATTTCGCTCTCTGTCTCTCTCTCTCTTTCCATCTACGTCGACCACTAATTACTGCCGAGCGCGATAGCAAAAATATCCATCCATCTCCTTCTTCATTCCCCTTTTTTCTTTTCCCTTACGCTTTTTGCATAAATGCACCAAGAAATGATGTACGCTCCTGTTCCACTTTTCTTTTTAACTAATGGTCGCGCCGCGCACTTTTCTTTCTTCATTAACGCGCGCGTGGCGAACACATCCCCCCATGCCTCTCTCACACACACCCCCGCCACACATCTACATTTTATTATTATTCTTTTTCTGCTTTACTTGCCCCCTTATACTTGTGCTCGCTAGCGCTATTTTTCTTATTCTTACTCTTCTTCTTCTTCTTCGCCATCTCCGCCATCCCCCGCCACCTAACCCCCCAATCGTCTATTACTAATACTTTCTTCATATACGCGCCATCCCTCTCTCTCTCTTCTAATAAAAACAAAAACAATCAAACGCTTAATATTTAAACGACGTACGACGAGTTAACGTGAAGTAGAGCCCGGCGCATCCACCATATATCGTGTACATATGCATGTTGCACAGATTGCTGCTCCTCGTTCGAGGATTTGGTGGAGTGGATGCGTGCGTGCGTGCGTGCGTGTATGTATGCAAAGGGTGGCTTAGGTATGTGTAAAAGCACATACGCTCTTTCGCGACTAGAACTGAACTACAGCGAGCGCACGTTCTATCAGAAGCACCGTGTGTCTCACAAAAGCATACGGCGGCGGGAGCGCGCCAACGCCACCCTCTACTTCTACACTCACTCTGCTCCTTTTTTTTTATATATATATTTATATACCTATACAGTAGGTATATAAAACATCCCTCTTATTAGATCATATTACACATGAATCCTTTCACTGCATTGTTCGTCAGATATACTTACAATAAATGTGAAGGACAAATGAAATAAATTGTTCTAACCTATAGCTACATATGAATGGGAAAGTGAGCAATAATTAATCATTATCTAAATAGGCAAACATCCTGTATCACGTACCTACTTCTTATCGCTTAAATAAATATGAAAAAAAATTTGAAGATGAAGAAGAACGCGCGCATCCGTAACACGCTTGTCCTCAACAAATTTGATTGATGTGCTCGAGTTGACTCTTCTGCCTCCTCTGTGTTGTTGTTGTTGTGCGTGTTTTAGAATGAATAGAGAGAGAAAGAGAGAGAGAGGAGCGTTTTAGAAAAGTTCTTCTAACTAAACTTTGAGTTTTCGAGGAGCGCGCCCGTTTGAGGAAAGCGCGCGCGCCCGCGCACTAATTCACACGTGATATTTCCACGTGTGTGTGTGTGTGTGTGTGTGTTAGGACGCTGGCAAGGGGATGTTTGCCTTATGCGCTAAATTTTTCATCAAGTTTCGTCGTCGAACGGAAGGAAAAAGATTTACGATTTAGGTGCATATTTAGGGAAAAAATCTTATTAGTCGAAGGAATCGAGGAATTGGAAATTTATGCAAGTTTGTTTCTTGCTCACTGTTTCGCTAAGTCGTCGATAATAATTCATTTGTTTTGCTGCGCACCAATTGCAGTAACAGTTTTAAATTATATACCAAAAACATAGGATTTCTTATTTGAAAGATTTTTTGTTAGAATGTGTATGTGTGTGTGTGTGGTTTTAATGTACGCTTTGTTCGAGAAAGAGAAAACAGTTGAAAGCAGGGGGAACGTGCGCATATTTTAAAATTTCTTAAAATCGAATTAATTCATTTTCTTATGTAAGTAAAGAAATGTGAGTGTGTGGAAAAGAGAGATGGTTTTTCATTGCTCTCTTTTTCTACGACGACGACTACCACCACCAACACCACCACCACCTCCACCACCACCACCACCACCCTCCTTGAAAAGCGAAAGTCTTCTAGAATAATAATCAAGAGCTTTATTCTCCAACCAATAAATACGACTGTAGGATTTTAAACTCATCCGCAGCGCAATTATTCAAGTTATAACATATTCTGGTTTTAATCCGTATGCGCGCGGCCGGCATCCCCTTCACCTTCCGCCACCACCCCCTTCTTCTTACCAACCATACACCCCACCGACCATTCTGCTCCTTTACATCAACCCTCTTAGTTATGCCGTATGAAAACCCCTTCGCATTGCTTTGCCTCCTTGTTTCGGCCACATACAACATTCGAAATTCATTTCTTTTCCTCATTCCTTATTCTCATTCCGCTTCTTCTGCTTCTTCTTTAAGATGATGCAAAACTTTTAATGACCGGCCCTTTTTCTTATACACACTCTCTGCAATGTTTCAACCCCACTCAATCCTTCTCTCACACACACACACACACATTGATATAATAACCCTAAAAATACCCTTTCATTTCAACTCATTCTCTTCCTTCATATTCCCTTTCTTTCATTTTACTTATTCTTGTCTTATTTCATGTATATGAGAGAGAATTCTTTCAATCGATAATTGTCACAGCGCGCCCTCGTCTAACTACCCCTCTACCTCATATGCATATACATACTTACATACACCCACCCTACCCCCCACATACACACCAAAAGAAAGAAAAAAAATGCAAAAACTCGCGAGCGCTGAAACTTTTTTCTCTGATTCCATTTCTCACTCACACTTGCACATACATACATACATACATACATACATAAATTCAACCCCAATCGTCGCCGTGCATTTTAAAATGCATATGCAAGTAATATGTAGATTTTTCTCCTTTTGACATGTATGCGTCATTAATTCCCGGCGCCTTACAAATATGTAGCTGGATGATGATGATGATGATGATGATGTTGCATATGCATTAAAATTCTTTTATTTAGAAAAACACAGAGGAAAAAAATCAATTTACTGACCTGCATGCAAAATTCACCACACACACACACACACACAACAAACAATAAAAATCGAATAAATTTTAAAAATATTTATCCCCTAACTAAACGATCGACCCTAATATACATACTATACAATAAATAAACTTTCTCTCTGCATATCATTTCTCAGCAAATAAAAAAAAACCATTTTCGATTAGAACATATGCATTTCATTTCGTTTTTTTTGCGCGCGTTGTTTGGTCATGGAATGCGCGAATGAGTTGCAAATTGCAGTTTGGAACGGGCAGGTACGCGCACAAGTTCCGCTCAATGACTCACAATTCTTATTACCTGATTTCACCTGGCGAAAAAATAATAGGGGAAAAAGTGTGTGTGTGTGTGTGTGTTAGGAAGGACATGTATGAATAGACACACACACACATCCTGCCATTCATCGTGCGCAATTCAGTCACGTATTATAATGCATTCAAATCGTTTAATAAATAAATTATTTATTTATAAATAAAACAATGTACATATTATAAGCGCAAGAGAGAGAAAGAGTGAGAGAGAGTTGAGGGAAAAAATTGAAAGCTGTGGAATAATAAAGTATAAACCGCAAATTTCCTGACTTATATGATTTTTTCTCTCTCTCTCGGCTTTTTTATTCTCGACTTTTTCAGTTTATGGTTATGCTTTATCGAACACTTTATAATGACGAAACAACAATATGTGAGAAATT
>JAODFZ020036231.1:0-17231 GCA_027574845.2 Deinopsis erosa
CAAAATCTATTCATAATTGATAATTGTACCAAAATATTTATAAATTTTATAAAAAACAACTGACCTGTTGAGGATTAATGCTTTGAAACTTTTGAAAAATTACCATAAAGTTAATAGCGATATCACTAAAACACAGAAATGTGAGAAATGACACTTTGGGAATTCCCGATGTTACTACCAACCGAATATTTTTAATAATATATTTTAAAAAAAAGATAAAATATTGGTGTTTTACCAAATTTTCTCTAAACCCGGACATTATTCGGTTCATCCGGACACCCGGACACAACGCGAAAACCGGACTGTCCGGGTGAAACCCGGACGGGTGGAAACACTGCTTTATACACATAACTGTAATATAAATTAATAATTAATAAAAGGCAACAATCACAATATAAAGTTGGCTTCAAATTCAATAACAATCGTTTTAATTAAAGATACAGTAAGCGCTCTCTATAAGCAACTTCTTTATAAGCAACAATCTTTATAAGCAACCTTTTTCGTTCCAAAAATTCCATATAAGCTACCGTTGATTTCAAATCGTATATTTAATTAGTAAACCTATCTTTTCATAAAGGTTTTTGAAATAAAATACAGTGTTTTGCATTAGTTTATAGAAAACATATGATGAGTTTTGTTTATTTAGATGTATTGTCTTACAATTAGTTGTAACATAATGTTCTTACTGAGAAAGTGTCAAATTCAAATGTTGCATTCATTTATACACAGGAAACAGAAAGTCCTTTACTTCCCTAAAATATTGTAAAAATATGGTTCGTATAAGCAAATGCAAACCACCGTATATGAAAAATAAAATTTAGATTCCATTTTTCTATACAAGCAACCTTTCCTCTATAAGCAACTTTTAAAAAAATTGGTTCAAATAAGTTGCTTATATAGAGCGGTTACTGTATTATTATTATTTAAATTAAACAATATAAATATCGTATGAAAACTAATTTTAAAAAATTACTTAAAATGTGAATTCGCACCAATCACTTGCATATAACTTAAACTGACTTCAATATTTCTCTGTAAATATTACTTCCAATTAGTATTAAATAATATTATATTGATGCATAAGTAATGCGGCTTTTTTCGAGGCTTTGTTTAGTTGACAAAATTGATGTTTTGTGTTTCTTTATTTGAATGATTTCTAAAGAATAATATGTAGATATTAAAAATGCGTGATGAAAATTCAGCTAATATTCGCCACATTAAGTGTACCCCTTTGAGAAAATTAAGCAGACGGCGGAGTCAAAAATTTTATTTAATCAAAACGATAAAATATTAACAAATAGATGGTTTGGTGATTATTCCGAAAAGTAGTCACCAATTCATAAGCTACTTTCCATTTGTTTGGCAAAAGGTCGATCCTATGGGTAAAGAAGTCACTAACCTAGATGGAGAGGTGACTAATATAAACCTAATAAATAATTATTTACGTAAATTAAATAAATAGGATACGTTTCTTATTTCTTTTATTTACTTATTTTAAAATATAAAATTTCGTAAATTCTGTTCACCTTTACACAAAACTTTTGTTGGTATACAAACATTAAGCATAATCAAGCTTATTTTGTAGATGTATTCCTAATGACTAATAAAAAGTTTAGGCATGAACCCTCTTATACCCTTTTTTAACATATCGTTAGAATTTTACTTAATGTTTATATTAAACGTTAAGCAACCATTAGATTGTATTTTATAATAGCAATTATATGAGAGTTTTATCATGTGGTATAATATTTAAGGTGGATTATTTAAATGTATGCGTATCAAAATGAGTGATCGAACCAATAAAAAGTTCTCTATTTGGTTGTGTGTATGGTGAATGTGTTTCATTATAACGTAAAATAAAATTAACAAAGTCTACGAATTACCCTACTAATTCTATTTATGAGCTCTACTAAAAACTGCTTTTAATGCAACTATAAAATAATATATTTTTATCGCTCTCTTCTGTCCTTCTCATACACGCGCACCCAAACATTATACTCTGCGATTAAGAAATACACAATTAGAGTAGGCCGTGATTAAAAGCTTCTACATCTACAAAAAATAGTATTTATCAGTGCAAAAGTTAAAACCAATATAATCAAACAGATAACTTTTATTACATTCATATCGTTTTAATTTAATTAATTATTTTTTATTAGAAAATGAAATTCATTCTTGAGTCTTCAAACAATTCTAAACTAACATTCTTATTAATTTGACAACATTTTTGTAATATATTTTTTTGTATTAAACAATAATTGAATATTAATTACTTATTAAAATTTATGCAAAATTCTGTTAAAATTAACATTTTCTTGTTGGAATTTTTTCGGTGCTTAATTCTGTTCTGTAGCAGTAGCAAGCATCTACATCTACATACAACAATTTTAATTGCATGCTGTCATAATGGTGTTTTATGAACTAGACAGACAAGGTAGCCATTCAAAAAAAAATTAACTTGATTAATTTCCCCATCACCTGCAATTTTTTGCAATTAATTAGTCAAACGCCAGACTCTTTCTTTACATATTACTACAAAAAGTGCTCATTCTGATTCAATTATAATTACACCACCTATATGTGTATAACAAAAAAACGGCGTTAAAACAAAGGCATTACCTTAGTAAACGCTATATAATGAATGACGAAAAAAGGGTAGAAAACATCTGCAATTCTTCATGTTAAATATTTTGATGTAATTTATGATGTATTATTTTATACAACGCTAAACCAAGCAGCAGAAAAAATATGATTTTAAATTGCACGTCCTTATTGTCTTAAAAGTCTATTAAATTGATGTTTCAATTATACCTCTATTGTTCCACCAAAAAACACATTAATTATGATTATTATTATTTATCAATTTAAATCAGTATACCGTAGTATGTACAGTCTACAGATAAAAGATTATTTCAGATTTCTTCATTCATATTACAGCAATTGCATTCCTAATTAACGCGCGTAGGTTTAGAAATAATTTATTTGTTTTATAAAATGAATGATGAAATGTTTAATAACAATACATCAAAACCTACTTGCAAATTGTTATATAATCATCACCATAAACGGAATATATTGAGGAAAACAATGAGTTTTATGCGTTATGAAGTGATATTACATTAATTAACACACCCAATCAATATAATTCCCTATATATGGTTAATTAATTAAAATTTATATTCATTCAACGTTTCACATTTTTAAAATATTTATTTCGATTCGATAAATTAATTAAATGCGTTATTTGCTTTTATATGTTTAATTAAATTGAATGTAATGTGTTTGGGAATATAATAAAAAAATGAGCTGACTGAAATATTTTAATTGATTTTTATACATTTGATATGACCACCTGTAATCTGTATATTTTATTCATATATTTTTTTAATAAAATAGAAGAAAAATAAATATGCTTCTTCAAATATATGTTATTATAATAAATGTGTTTTAAAATTTGTTCGAGAATGAAGTCTATTAAAAACATGACATAAAATTTGCTTATGAAAAAAGTTGTTTAAAAGATTTATTACTACTATATATTATATAATGCACTATTACTGTTTATCTAATAACAATTCAAATTTATTGCAGAATCATGTAAAGTGTATAATTAGTAAGCATATTTAATATTTGAAAGAAAATTGTTGGTTCTCATCTTATTCAAATTGTTACAATATTTTACTAAATGGTTCAATTACCAGACATAAAATTTAAATATCTCGTTCTATATCAATTATTTAAAGCTTATTTAATGTAAATTAAATGTTATTATTAATATGGATTATATTATACGTTATAATTGATATTTACACTAAAAAATAATGTTTATAATTAGTGTCACAAGCCGCAAACATCGTATTGCGGTAAAAAAACGAAACATTCATTTAAATTTATTTAAAAAATGTGATTAGCAATAGACTTATAAGACTAGAAATGTAAGTCAACACACAAAACCTTTCAATTTGAAATGTAAAGATAACTCAAACAAATCAATACCAAATTCAGATTTCTATTGCACAAAGAAAATTAATTACAGATATAAATATTACGTAAGTATTTATTTACTCTTGAAAAATAAATTAAAATTGTATTATTTGAATTAAATTAGATATCATTCAATTTTCCACATTTCACAATCTATAATACTTATTCAGCAATTTTAATTAGAAATATTGTAAAAGGCAGTTTGCCAATATATAATAATAATATCCATCAATCCATCCATCCATTTACTAACATATACACATATAAAATTAATTATCATCATTGATAACATAAAACGTTATTATGATTTCAATCAATTTTAATTTAAACTTTCGTTAGTATGACAATTTACCATCACTAATTGGAATTGAACTCAACAACGGCTATAAAAAGAGGCATCAAATACAATTTTAATTAGTACATAGGTTTTTCATTTATGAATATAGTAAATGCACTTATACAAGTTAGATACATTCAAAAATTAATTCCATGTCTAATATAAAATTTATCCAAAGAATATGCAATTTTATGTTTCACTTCCTGACTTTTACATATTTACTACCCGCATATTAAAAAGCTTAATTTTTTAGGATTTTAATTTTATGGTGATTCTAATTTCATCTTGTTCTTAATTTACTATCAAATGCTTCATTTAAAGCCATTAAAAACTTAAAATTCAAATACCATAATGGCAATAATTAAAATTATTTTACTACCGTAACTAATCATTGATCTAATTAGATAAATTGACAGTATATACATAATACGATTATATTTTTAATTAATTAACTTTTTATTACATGTTACAAAGTATCATTCGAGCACGTTTAAGCAGAAACGTCATTAATATTATTAATGCTCAAGCAAGATATAATTTAAATTAATTTCAGCAAATTAACTAAAATTTATAATAATCTAAAGTAGGATTAATTATTATTTTTGAGATAATATAATTACAGTCATAGTTTATTAATTACTTGCTAATTTATGACATATAAAATAGAATACATATTTAAAGCAGTTTTTATTAATTATTTGAAAGTTATATGTATACATAATACGTATTATGTTATAAATAAATTGTAAAGTTTGCATTATAGTTTCATCAATTCCTAATTATATTATTTAGTTATTGAATAGTATGATTAATAACAATGTGGTTTTGTATGAAATTGCTAATTATTTACATTTGTTGGAGATTTAATTATTGGTTTGCTAAATAGTATAAATATTCATTTAAATGTTTGTACAATAAATAATTGTTCAAAATTATAATTTAATGAATATATAACATTTTAATATTGATATCAAAATAAAATTTAGTAAAATAGTTAACTCAAAAATCGTGTTATTTCTCTATTAGGAAATATTATTTTAAAAAATCTAATAGAAGTAAAATGAAAGTAAAGTACTTAAGCAAATATCTATAAAATGTAGGTAAAATGTATATAATCAATAAACGAATGCAATTTCTGTAAATGTCGTGCAATAATTAAATACTTAATTTAACTTTTAGCTATGTTTATGAGAATAAGTTTCCTAATAATTGCGTATTCAAGTATTTTGTTTGTCTACTAAAATAATAATAAAATTTAAGGTTTACCTGATTGTATATTATTATTCAAGTTAGGTACATGTTTAGATGACCTATCTAGATAGCAAAAAATGGATGCAAGACTATCTGACATGAACACATAAAATGTGTAGATTTATATGCATATTGTATATCAGAAAAAGAACTTGAAAGGCTTGTCACTCACCGAACAATTCACACAATTTAAAGGAGAAATTTTTGCACAACTATTATATGGGAATCGGCTTATCAATTTTCAAAGATATTATACATATATGTGAGCATAATCATCTCTATGTAAATGATTGATTTGTGATGTAAAGTATAAATTGCTATTAAATTTCAACTTTGTAGGTATAATAATTCTTATAAATGGTAAATTATATGGAGCATTATTCATCTATAAGAGCAATCCTTCATCTATTAGACATATTAATAGCGGCTCTATATTGCCTTTTGGCATTTCTAAACACCTTGTCCTCTACGTCAGAACAAAACATTAATCTTTTAAGCGAAATGTACGCTGCTGAAACGTTGACAGACTCAATTTCAAATTTGTTTTATGTCTATATAAGAGTGTGTGTGGCAAAAAAAGACAAAGCACATTCCACTCAACATATTCATATATAGCTGTATAAATAAAAACGCAACATAAAAGGTTTAAATTGCATAAATTATAGACTGTGAAGATGAATTACTTTCATACGCTTTTAAATAGAAATTTACAAAAATATCTAAGTAATATTGTTTCATAAATGTGTGTTATGCACAAAATAATAAATTTTAAATATTTTCTATAAAAAATAATATATTTGATATTAGTAAATTGTATAGTGAATTAATCATTTAACGCTCCTGGCTAATTATCGACTTTTACACACCCCTGAACGTGGAAGCTCGGTAAAGCTGTAAGTATTCAAGAAGTTAGATAGGGGGCGCCACATTGCTAAAACTTTCTGAATATATTCTTTAAATTAATCATTTTTAATAAATAAGTATTATCATAATAATAAATATTAATAATTATTATATAAAACAAATTAATTTTTAACACAATTTAGTTAATTTTAATTTGTTTAAATATTAAAAATATTTTGTTTGCTTTTTATTATAGGAGTAATATATAAACGAAAAAATGTAATTTGTTTTATAAAAACGAATAACGAATGTCTTATATCTATATATAAAAATTCGTTTCAACTTTAAAGAATTGCTATAAGGTTACAGGTACTTGAGCATATAGAAAATTCTTTATGCATAAGATCCAACGAATATTAAAATTCGCTTTGTTTCAAAACTCAATCTCACAATACAAGCTTAATGTAAATATAAGCAGTAATACTGGAAGCGGGTAGCTGATTTGACGGCTCATACCGTTTCTGTCAGGCCGTCGTCTTTTTCGCGAAGATTGATTTTAATAAGAAAGCAACAAACTAAGGGGAAAATGTATACGACAGCTATGAGATTACCAATATCAAAAAACAATAATAACACTTCCTAATACATTTTATATCAGAATACATCCATATAATAAGCTATGTAGAACTGAACTACATATAGATGGAGTAAAAGAAGGAACTTATTTCAAAACTAATGTTTAATGAGTGTGTTTAAATACCGCTCACGTATTCGCTCTAAGTGTGCACACAGTAATTAATTTTTAACTTTCCAAGTTAATTAATATCTCTTACAATGTAATGAAACAATTTCTGCAAAAACCATCTGATACGATAATCATTTAAAGTAAGATGTTCATTTACTTTTTACAGCACTAATTGATTTTTATATTCTACAACAATTTGCCGCGCTACAATTACTTATCAGAGGCAATTAAGTGTAATTTTTGTTGTGTGTTTGTGTCTGAGCGCACTCTCAACTTGTTTATTATGTTTTATGATTCTTTGGGTGAGAAGAACATGAACTTGCATGCTATTAAACAATTTCACAATCATGTTTGCAATGATAATGTACTCTCCTTAGTGCATATTATAAAATTGATAAAAAGACCAAAGTTTACTATGTGTATTGTTAAAATAGTTTGGTGGCATGCATTTCAGAGCCAGGTAGAAAAGAATCCGAATTAATTAATTTTTTAGCATTTTTAATATCGTTTCTAGGGGTTGTGGGAAATGTGAATTTAATGCAAATTTTTAACAATAATTAGAATTAGTATAGAAGCTGTATAAGATGAAGGTATATATGTAAAGAAGTTTGTAAGGGTTCGTGGGATAGGAACCCGCATAGCAGGTGGGCTTGATATAAAATACTTCCTTGCATTTGAATAACGACATACGCGTACTATAAATCAACGTAAGCAGAATGAAAACAAGGGATATGTATATAGACGAAACAACCCTTTCTACCCTTTTTTATTTTTTATGCAAAATGTTGTTCTCTATTTTGGCTTGCCTTTACATCTCATCGCTTAGAATACTTTTTTACAATGAAAGAACGGTAAGTATGCAAATTTATTAATGCATATTCGATGGAATCAATCAATTTATATGCGTACAACTTTTCTCATGTAACCAAAGACGATTCAAAGGTATATTTAACATATATTTTGCTTGGGATTTAGTTAGTTTTGTATTGCTTGTCGTATTCCATCTACATACATACCTTCGTACCGTATATTATTACAAGCGTAAAGTAAAAAAATCATTATTTGTCACACAATTCCTAAATTAAAGGGAATGGAAAAGTTCAAATCGCAGCGTGAACTCGACGGGAAGTCTCGCTTTGGTCAGGAAGATCATGCAAGGTGTTATGTGTGTACGTACACAGACCAAAGGTGCTGATATGAATGAATGAATTGATGTCGTCATTCTATCATCAGAAACATGAACATGAAGAAGAAAAAGTAGCGGAAAAGAAGTTTCTTTTATGTGTCTCATTAGTAAAGAGCAACCCTGATCTTGTCCAACTTTTTCATCGACCGGGTAACCGAGTGCCGACAACCAATTAGTTGTAATTGACGCCGTACGGAGGCTAATAACGAAGAAGCGCTTGCGCTTATTTAGACAAGACGATAGGTCGGGAAACCCAAGAAATTAATTCACAGCGCTGCTAACGAACACATCAAGTTATTTCCGTGCGCCAGAGTCATTCTCTTAATCGTAACTAAGTACAAGAACAACGACACTGTCGTCATTAGCATCGCGACGCACAAATCATTCGCATGTAAGTTTCATTGCATTCTACATTTAGAATAGTTTCTGACGAAAATTTATCGAAACACGCTCGTAATTCGTCTTCTTCCTTTGTTCGTTTGCATTTCGTTTTCATTAAATCGCATGAATTGAAAAAAAGAGCGCGCGAGGCATATCCAAAATCCAATCAAACCTTCAATCCCATATCAGTCTATGTATATAAGTCTGTACTCTTCCTGCAAGTGTCAGGTCTCTTTCAATCTTGAGCTTCGTTGAACTGATTGATTTCAGGACTATGCACGAGGATGAGTTTTTTCTGAAGAAGAAGGGCGGCACATCGAATCTCACCGCCTCTCGTGTGTCGCATACGTCACCAACCAGACAGATTTTATTGCATTTTCTTCTACATTTCCACCAACTACCATTCTCCTAAATAAGAAACATTCAATGAAATACATATTGCTTAACAATTAATCGTCATTCAATATTACACCTGCCAATAGAATGAATTATTATTAAAGTTTAAGCGAAGTGGGAAAATAATTATTAATTAAACTCCGATTGTAGGCATATGGAAGAGGTGAAAGTTTATCACGTGAATCTTAATTACAGTTAGATTGTACATTAATGTCAGGCTATTGATGCTCATCTCTTATTCCACTCCTTTTGTTTCGGTTGTATGATACAACAACAAGCTGTAATCAAATTCTTCAGAAATAAATTTACCTGATGAACGTTGTTGCGCTGAGCTGATACGCGCATGTAATTAGTAACCATATTATAGGTTCATTCAAATCTAATATATATTTGGTTGAAAGATATAATAATGATAGTAATTCAAACTTTTTAAGACATAGTTATAAATTTTTTTAATTTCATCTTTTATTAGATGAGACGAGGGACAGAGCGCGAGTTAGTTTCACAATTTAATGATTAAAATGCTGCTATTGTCTGTATATACACGTAGAAGAACACTTACGTGTTCACAATAGAGGGTCGCACAAAGGCTTGAAGATTGATCGGGGCGCGCACACCCTTTCCCGGTGAGCGGCCCCGCGCCCTCCACGTCCAAATCCACCACACCACACCAGGTTACCATGACAACGCGCGAGAGGCTTGTGGCCATTTGAGCCCCTTTATCCTGCGGTATTCATCTTCGACAATTGAATGAGTATTCGAGTAGATAATGATATTTGCATGCTGATGATCTCTTAAGTGTCCGTTTAATCGATTTTACCTGATGTTCACATAATAAAAAGAATAAGTAGATGTGAATTTTAAAGATTGTGAGACATTGAAAATGCAAAGTATTTTAAAAACTAATATTTGCCGGAGAAAATAATTTAAATAACAACATACCACAGTATCCATTCAGTTAAAATACCTTAGAATATTATTACGAACAATATTACTTTCAGATAGAAACAATTTTAATTAAGTTCAAATTCCGATAGTAACTAACTGACTTGCATTATGTGCCCTATCTACTGTTTGTTTTTTTTTTTCGTTGCTTGTACGATATATTTTTTGATGCAATAGAGCCTTGAATTTTATCTCTCAAGTGAAATTTGTGTAAAAGAATGTAATAACGCTTTGAAGCCCTCGTGCGCGCTTCTTCAATGACGAGAACGACGACAATATATATTGCGATATTAAAATTGATTGTTTTTACGTTTGAATGATTTGAAGAAAACGTAATAACTTGCCAACGTTCGCGTTTCTATTCAACTTTCAATTTAGAAAGACATTTTCACATCTCTGATGCCTAGCATTTTCAAATAACTCTATATTAAGTTTCATGATTTTTTATGCTTTTTTTGCACGTTTCTATCTTGTTGCTGAATCCATCATCGTATATCAGACTTACGAATAACAAAAAATTATTGCAATAGATGGAAATATGTTACGTGATGATTTTATAATTTATCATATGTTTCATGTATGTGCACCGCATGATGTATTAAAGTTCTAATCATAGTTTAATAATCCGTCTCACGTAGATGGGTTTCAAGTTTAAAGGGTAATCAATCTTATTGCTCAGAATTCACGTAATTCACCATTCTCATGCTCGATATATATTAGTAAGTAATAAAAGTGTTCTTTTAAGTCGTAAAGTTTAATTGCACGCGGTAGATCAGATGTCGAGCTTCTATAACGTTCATTTCATATTTCATAATACATCCGATGTTTTGCATATGCAGCATTTCATATAAATTTTAATCTTTGATTTTGAGTTTTGGGTTAAATCCGTCATTATATAGAGAGTTGAGGGCGCGTATCCGGTCTGAATTCTCTTCACTACACGCTTCGGAACAATAGACATGAAGAGGCACGTAAAGGACAAGGGTTTTAGATGAGAGACAGAAAGAACTTTGCTCTTCACCCTTAGCATTTTCTTCTTTTATTATTTCTTCTCTCCTTCTTATTATTATTTCTTTTCTTTTCCATTATCTTATTTTATTCAACTGTTAAGGGATCGGATGTGAAAATATTACAATATGTCAAGCTTGTTTTAATTGAATCATTATTATAGCTTCTACCTACATAGAACGGAGTGCAGTGTTTGTAAAGGTGATTTTATTCCTTAAATATTTGCACTTCACTTGAAGGTTATATAAACTTGTAATAATATCTCATCGTATTTGCACGATGAAATTACATTTATTAAGCAATTCATTAAAAATTGTTTTTTTGTGTATGGGATTTGTAAGTTCAGAAAGTTTATATTTATATAGAAAGAATGGAATAGAGAGAAATGGAAATTCATTTTGAAAAGGTTTTGATCGAATTAGAGTTTAGTGCAAGGCGAGAAGGCAAAACGACGTTCCGGTAAATCTGTAAAAAGCAATCTGCAGCGCGTATCAGGCAAAGGCAGCACATTTGATACAATATCTCTAAGCGAGGCCGCGCATTGGAAAATGGAGGCCTTAGATGGAAAAATGTAAATGTAAAAGAAAAAGTGGAAAATAAAATAAAGCGATGAACATATCCAATAAGGCTTTAACCTGCAGGGAAACGTGTCGCCTAGGCAACGGGACTATAAGCTAACCTCATTTCACATTAGGGCGGAGGTATTTTTACTTCTTCTCTTATTTTTTTGTTGTTACTTCTGACATATAATAAACATAATAAATCATTGTGCAGTTAGAATCTAATTCATATAATTATTAATGTTGGATTATTATTATCCTAATTGTGTATTGTATTATAAATATGATTAAACTCAAAATATTTATTAAAACCAAGCCTTTGTTTTATATAAAAATGTTTTAGAATCATTTAATGAATATTGCATATTAATGCTATATACCTATACAAGCGCATATTCATGCTTTTTTATTTTTGTACATCATCACTTCAAAAATGCTCTCTGAGGAAAATGACAGTAATAAAACGTATGCGAGGAGATAGGACGAAGTAGACTCAAATAAAAGATAAGAACCAAAGACTACCACTACTTATAATGAGGTAGAAGAATGTATAAAAGCAAAAAATATTCATTACATTTCTGACAAAACATTTCAGAGATGAATGCGAAACACTCCCAAATCCTTGTTCAAGAAGAACGGGGAAAAAATCTGCCTCCATCATAAGAACTTTTTCACACAGTTGTTATTCTTTCCCATATTTTTCCACATTTTATATCCATGCATTATGTATAAGCGAAAATTTAGAATCTGATTGGATGTACATATTCCGATTTTTCTGGGATAAAAGAAAAGATGGCTTCAGGTCGAATGGAAGGAAGTTTTCAAGATATCACATATGGATCTACTTACGCACATATATATAAAACTACACGCGCATTCGCACTTCCTGAAGATATAATACGTAAAAGACGAAAATATATAGAAACTCCACCCCCACACGTTACTGCCGCATAGTGCGTGCATTCTATTACCACCAACCGTGAACCTTAGATTTTCTTTAAAATACATAATATAATACCTATATGTCTATTATATACGTCAATAAATCAACAAAATTATATGAATATATAGTTAAAAATTGATCGATGTGTTGCGATTAAAAATTCAACACTTATTCAGTTATAAAAAAAATAAAATCGCATTAAAGGAAATTAGGAGATAGTTTATAATATAGATAGACTCTAAATAAATGTAATTCTATTTCATGTTTTCTCTATGTTCGTTTTGCTGAGTTTTTAACATAAATGTGTTAGCTTATTTTTGGTCGTTTTCTTAAAGGGTAATTTGGTTGCTTGACTCGAGTACTGTAATGAGGTTAGCGCGCGCTAGTATCAAAGTTGCTCGGCCGCAGCCTCACTCTCCACTCTCAAAGTGTTTCCACGATTCCGTTATCTTCGAATGACGTCCTCGCTTTACCTACTTCCCGCCGAAGTGCATTAAAAAACTTGATACTTTTTTACACTCCGTTGAATATCGTTAATGGACTCTTTTATAAAACACCATCTTTATATATGTATTCAAAAGAAAGACTAGAATTTTTCTCTAAAGGTATGTGATGTGTCTATGCACTTTCATCACCCATTCATTTTCACATTTTCAATTAATACTCTGTAGCCCAATTTGGCTGAATATTAATGTGCCTTGAGTTGAACCCTAAGGTTAATGCCAATTACTGATCGATTTTAAATTAATAGGGTGACTTTGCATAGCCCAAAAATTCCTTGTTAAACTTTACCAAAACAGTATTTCTTATTAGACAGACAATAGAAAATGATAAATGTACTGATTATATCGAATGGAAAAATAGAAGAAAGAGAATCAGAATGATACTTTTGTAATAAAAACAAACAGGATCGTTATATTTGGTTCATAAAACTCAAATAGCCTTTTATCAGCATATGCCTGCTGTGCGAAGGCCGAGCAAGCCATAAAGGCAGCAGATTGCTTACACTCCACATCTCTTCATCCCATATAAGAAAAGTCATCATGGAAGGAAGAAGAAAAGTAGAAAAGAAGAACAAGAAGAAGAAAAAGGCGGAATAGTATTTTCATGATATACGGTAAAGCTTTTATCGTACTTCAAAGGGTGAGTTTTTATATGTGAATATATCTCGGGAGCGGCAGCCGCCACTCCCAGGATGGCGACATTAGAGAAAAACCTGCACCTAAATTACATATAAAATATTCGTGTGACGAAAAGGAAACCGCCCAATCCCGTGGCATGAGTAGGTGTTCGAATGTGAAGTATTGACGATGTTAAGGGCGCTTGCGTGCCACCCCGTTCGCATTTACTGTATGTTGTTCACATAAAGTGAGAGACCCAAGAACAAACGAGACGGAATAAAAGGAGAGAGCGTGTATATAGTAAAATTTTTTGCACAATGTGTATGTGCTTTTTCTCTCATTTTGCACATCCACATCCAGGCCAAGCGCGAATATTTTTCATCCGGGTGGAGTCGTTGTCGTCCTCGTCCTTCTGCATGAGCCAAAAGCGTCGGCCTACCCCTAGATCGATCGACCGTCCGTTTCCAGCTCTACATTACATCTTCGCCTCACGTCCGCACAAAGAAATCACCTCGCATCATCTCCATTTATCATAGTATCTTAAAGATATAACAGCATTTGGGGCGTTGCCTCCTCATATTCCATATAGCCACCAAGATATTTCACCTTCAATTCTCATCAAAATAATTACACAATTCACATATTATATATCTCTATGTACTTATAACACTGTATACGTATTGCATTATTACATCGACCACAAACACCACAACACTAGGCCTAATATCATCATGAATATTGGTGAAGAAAATATTCTTGTTAATGAAATAGCGCGGAGAAAGGAACGAAGGAGTGTTCCCTCTTTGAAGATCGCGATGTTAATAAGAGATGCTCGTCGTTTCTTAATTGAACGAGAAAGTGGGCCAGTGACCCGCGGCCTTGAACCGCCCTCGACCGACGCTCCCGGAGGTAATTAAGCACCGCGGCGCAGCTAATTGAAGCTGCGGCGCTTGCGTTCTCTGCACTTATTAAAGAAGCACACTCGGTCACGAGGGGAATAATGAACAAGAATGAAGTCAAGGGAAAGTATTTTAAAGAGTGAAATTAGACAGACTTGGGGTAGGTCGTGACTTCACCCCTAATGCCATGACCATTCATTAAAATTTTTCCTTCTTCCACCACGATCCGCATTATATTTTTAAATTTGTAGCATCTTTCTTTCAACTTTTTGCTTTGTTTGAGTAAAGATTTTTCTTCCCGTTTTTGGGCTTTATTTTGCGTTAAATGGTTTACTATGTAGAGTTGGGATTTGTAGAATTTCGCCATTTTCGTATTGATTCCGATTGACTAGACATCGACGCGAGCCCGGATAGAGCTCTATAAGAAAGTCCGGAGGCGGCTCCAGGTTCCACCCTCGCAAGCTCAGCGTATCGTATGTGAGTATGTGACGGTTTCTTCGAGGGCGGACAACTTAAATAATCTAAGAAAATAAAATTCGACGAACTCTACGACATTCAAATACCTTAAAAAATGCATTATATGATTGATATCAACTCTATTCGTCTATAAAATGGCAAATTGTATGATAATTACACCCTTAAATGATATCTGGATCACTTGGTTTATTGTTAATGAAGAGCAATTAGGTAAGAAGTTAATAAGCGTCATCAACCAGAAGGGAAAATACACGAAATTCATGGTAAAACGACGACAATAATGAAATTATTGATTTTCTTCCAAATTAGGGGTAACTTGGATGCCGAAGCAGGGAACATATTAAAATTTTAAGTGGATATTTTCCATAGGGATATATATATAGAGAGAGACGGTTTGTAGAACTTTTTTCTTTAGATTTATTTTACGTTACTCTTTCTTGATATAAAAATTCCTGCAACTTCAACATCAACAAACAAGGCGTAAAGGATCAAGTTGGGTATGGGGGAAGGTAGAGAGGAAAAAGGGAAAATTATTCAAAGCACTTACTTATCAAAGAGTTTACACATTAATCTATCTAAATCTATATATGGAAATGAAATTTACGTAAAGTAGTAATAAATTTAATCGGATGGTTAAAAGATGTATAAAAAGTGGAATGAGAGAGGCGAAGATGCTGTGGAGTAGAACGAAAATAAGAAGATATGTCATTAAGATCAATAATATACGCTAGGGAAATGATAGAAGGGAAAATATTAGGGAGAGGCACGTAGAAATATGAAAATGAAGCATGGATGAGGATAACAATAGCTGTCTATGGATGTCGCAAGAACTGCGGGGTTTCTTTTACTGATGGATTTCAATTTGCTGCGCCTCGAATGTATATTGTGATGGATCTCTACGAAAATACTCCCAACATATATATTTATGTATTATTTGTTTAGTCCCACGTGTTATTTGCAATAAAGTAAATGCGGATTCCTTAAAAGGGTCTTGATTTAAATTGAATGGAGTTCTATATACAATATATACATACAAAAATAATATACGAAAAAGTTTTTCTTTATAAATAGATGATATATTGCAAATATGTATGAATTAAAAATAATTTTTATATGATTATATAATTTTTTTATGGGAGCAAAGAAATGTTTAATTGGATCATTAATTAAATCAAATTATCGCTTGCTCGTTTCACTTCACATACCTATAGAATTAATATTAAATTGAAATTGTTGTAATTACTAATAAACGTTCAACTATCTATCAATATATAAGATAAGCATTTTATTATCATGATTATTGAGTATAGACAAAGTTACAGAGCATTTGCATTTGCAATTTAAGAAACTGTTTCCTGCTGCAAACAAGACGACGACGACAACGATGAAAAGAAATTCTCCTTTTCTCGATTTTTTATATGTACTCTTAAGACTCCATTTATAATATTTATATACGTATTAAAGATATGATAATGATGCGGGTATACAATATATGTTAAAACATTTATATACACTCTAATGTGCCTTCTTATTGACGTAAATATATTTTTATTTTTAGTAACTGAATAAATTGTCATTAAACAGGTGAGAATGTGCATCTAGATCGTATATTAAAGACTTTTTAACGTTAAATTGTCACTCGTATTTATTATGTATGAATTATTGATGAATAGATTTCGCATTGGAACACTTATACAATTCGGCACATCTGCTATTTTCTATTAAATTGTTATATAATACGTGTGCTACTTTCTATGCTATTTTATTGAGGGTCTACTAAACCCAATAGGGATTAATTTACATTGACGTGTTAAGATGTTCATGTTTACTTAATCAGGGATTAAAAATCTTGTTTTCTAACACTACATCTTAGTTTATTAAAAAATTAATCATTTATTTTGATGTCAATCAGATTAAATTAAATTTTTATTTTATTTATACTAAAATAAAAATATTTTGTAAGTGTGAAGATATTTATATACTACCTCCGTTCCAGAATAGCTGTCACATTTGGATACTTTTGTTCCGATTTTTGATAATTTATGCTATTTGAGTAATTTTTTTTAAAGATTTGCTAAATTTGTAATGTATTAATTATTTTCTAAAAGTGCAAATTTAAGAAAAAAAATTATTTAGTTAAAAAATTAAAGAAATA
>JAODFZ020036275.1:0-12916 GCA_027574845.2 Deinopsis erosa
CGCGTCGCGATCGTGAAAAATCTGATGATTCCACAGCCGAAGCTGCTTTTGAAGAAGCCAGCTGCATGGCGTTAGTTGAGCAATTAAATCATTGTGTACCAAAAGAAATTTTAGCACGATTTATCAAAACATTTATACTAGAAACAAATCATACGACGCTAAGATGGCAGGCGCATAGTTTTATATTGTCGTTGTATAAAAATTCAAAGTTAAAGAAGAAGGAATCGCTTTTGGAATTGCTTTGGCAATTATGGCCGTTATTGCCAACGTACGGAAGGAAAGCAGCGCAGTTTGTTGATCTACTCGGCTTCTTTTCACTGAAAATGAGTCAAAATGAGGAAACATCCCTTCAAATATCATCCTACGTTGATAAAGCCGTTGAAGTATTAAGATCGCAAAATGAGATTCTATCGCACCACCCGAATGCTAATTTATACGCACATATGAGTCAGTACGTGGAATTAGAAGGATATTTTCTAGAATCGGATCCTTGCTTGGTATGCAACAATCCCGAAGTTCCTCTATCAACAATCAAATTAAGTTCAATTAAAGTTGATTCAAAATTCACGACGACAACACAAATTGTGAAATTATTAAGCAGCCATACGATCAGTAAAATCACCATACGCATATGCGATTTGAAGCGTACCAAAATGGTGCGCACTGTTAATATTTACTACAACAATCGTAGTGTGCAGGCTGTCGTTGAATTAAAGAACAAACCAGCGTTGTGGCATAAAGCAAAGAAAGTGGTGCTTCAATCAGGCCAAACTGAAGTCAAAATCGAATTTCCTTTACCGATCGTTGCATGCAATTTAATGATCGAATATGCGGATTTCTTTGAGAATATTCAAGCATCCAGTGAGACGTTGCAGTGCCCTAGATGCAGCGCGGCTGTTCCGGCAAATCCGGGCGTTTGCTCGAATTGCGGAGAAAACGTCTTTCAATGTCATAAATGTCGTGCTATTAACTACGATGAAAAAGATCCGTTCCTATGTCACGCTTGCGGATTTTGCAAATATGCGAAATTCGATTTCACTCTACAAGCGAAACCTTGCTGTGCTGTTGAACCAATTGAGAATGATGAAGATCGCAAGAAAATGGTTTCGAGTATCAATACACTGTTAGAAAAAGCGGATCGCGTGTATAAGCAATTAATGGGAAATAAACCGTCGCTAGAACAACTTGTAATCAAAGTAACTGAACAACGACCGGACAAGCGAGGCGATGATCAAATACAAACAACAGCCATCACGGCAGCGTCTGTTGTGAGCGGATCCATTCCAGCCGTATCTCAAGTGAAAGTGAATAAAACCATACAAATGATTGCACAACAATATTGCAATGAATGTAAGACATCGTTTGAGGAATTGAGTAAAATCATTCAAAAAGTGTTGGTGTCACGTAAGGAATTAGTGGCGTACGATAGGAAACATCGCGAAATAGAGATATGCACGTCTTTAACAGCATCACAGGCAAATATTTCTACTAACTATGTAATAACTTTATAGAATATATAAATTTTTAGATATCTGAACTTCAACCGACATCATCGTGTGCTATAAATCGCTGTTATGGATGTTCAACGGCAGCAACTGAACATTGCCTAACCTTATTGCGTGCTTTAGCTATTAATACAACTCTACGCGAAGTTCTATGCTCGAAAGGATTAATTCAAGAATTATTAGCAAATAATTTACGAAAAGGAAGCATACAAGTAAATAATTCGTGTAAAAAAAACATTTCTATTTTAATTTAATTTTGATTTTATTCAAGATTCAGGAAGAAGTACGTCAATTATTGTGCATTCTAAGCAAAGACAATTCGGAAGCTACTGAAGAATTATGCAAATTAATCACAGAACGTGTTACTTTGGGATTGAGTGGTCAGACTGGTGATTTAGGAATACGTCATGAAATTGCTTTACTTGCGTCATTACAACAAATACAAGATGATTGTTGGGAGACTCGACTGCGATGCCTGGTTCACATTTTCCTGAAAGCGTGTGATGATGCGCGTAGTCCTTTAGTGATTGAAGCTATCATTCTTCCATGCCTACAAATATGGCATAGTATTTGCAAGCCGAAACCAATTGATGCATTGTCTAGCAAAAAATCGAAGGAGAAAATGAATAGCGCTTCAGTAACACCTAAATATGAGTATGAAACAGTTCCTATTGATGTCTATAAGTGGGTGAATAAGGATCCGCAAGTTTCCTATATTACATGGGCTGCGAAACAACAATTACGACAAAATACGAATATCCCCTTGCCCAGTAATAAAGAAGAACTGAGAAAGCTTTATTTGGCGGAGAAATATCTTAATAGATGGCGTCAGAAATTGTCTCCATTCGCTGCAATACCTTTACTTACATTGAACGATTCCTCATGGGTGAAAACCGTTCTATTTAATCCAAGTTCGCGATTAGCCAGACAAATTACATGCCAAATCCTTGAACATTGCTGTAGCAATTTTAGCAGAAAGAAACAAGTAAATTATATTTTTTTAAATTAATATTTATGTATCTAATTTTAATTGCTTTCAGATTGTGCGTATGCTAACGAATTACTTGAATGAATTGAGTACTGCTGGTGAAAGTGCATCGGAATATTTAGATTTGTATCAGAAGTTTGTGAATGTTGCACCGTGGAAACAATATCTTACTACACATGGTGTTTTAATAACTCTAGCGAATTTAATAACGCAGGAAATTGAACAGCTACATCGTCTTGAAGAAACCACCTTAACATCCGACTTGGCGCAAGGTTATGCGCTCTCGCAATTAACCGAATTTTTGGCTGTATTCTTGGAAGATCCTGCAATACGCAGACAATATAAGAGTCGATTAGTGGCAGCTGTACTTAATGGTTATTTATCGTTGCGCAGATTAGTGGTGCAACGTACTCGTTTGATTGATGACACGCAAGAGAAGTTGCTTGATTTGTTAGAGGAGATGACAACCGGAACGGAGGAAGAAACGCAAGCCTTTATGTGCATTTGCATTGAAACGGTGGAAAAGTATAGTCTGCAAGACTTCCTGACGCCTGTCTTCATTTTCGAACGCTTATGTTCGATTATTTATCCCGAGGAGAACGATATCGGCGAATTTTTCCTAACATTAGAGAAGGACCCACAACAAGAAGATTATTTGCAAGGTCGCATGTTAGGCAATCCCTATTCGTGTATGGAAGCGGGACTCGGCCCTCTAATGCGAGACGTTAAGAATAAAATCTGTCAAGATTGCGAACTTGTCGCGCTGCTAGATGACGATAACGGAATGGAATTGTTGGTTAATAATAAAATAATGAGCTTGGATCTTCCTGTTAAAGATGTGTATAAGAAAGTGTGGCTTGCTGAAGGCGGCGAAGTCGATTCAATGCGTGTTATCTATAGGATGCGTGGCTTACTTGGCGATGCAACCGAAGAATTTGTTGAAACTTTAAGCAACAAAACGCAAACTGCTGTTGATAATGAAGAAGTTTATAAGATGGCCAATATACTTGCTGATTGTGATGGATTGAAGGTACATTGCAATTAAATTTAAATTTCTAATTAAATTGAATCAATTTTGTGTGTAGATTATGGTTAAACGGTTGGGAGCAATTCAAAATGTCTGGCGCGCGAAACCTTTACTACAAGTTCTACTAAAACTATTCCGCCTAAGCGTCAAAGTGACTAAAGTGCAAGAAGTCTTAATTCAACCGGAGCTAGAAGCAATGAGCGTCTTTCTACGAACGTTGCAATTATGTCTTGAAGGCGAACCGGATAATAGTCAAGCAAATGTCACTGAACAACTTCTAGACGTAAATTGCTTTAAAATTTATTTAAAAAATATATGAAATAATTCAATATTAATTGCAGATTATGGAAACTATTTTAGGTAGGGCAACAAGTCAATCGTTAGAATCATTTATGGAATTTTCACAAACGTTCGGTGGACCTGAATATGTTCAGTCTTTGCTAACATGCACAAGTCACACGAGTGTCAAACAAAATCAATCTGTTTTGGTACATCTTACAAGAGTACTAGCTGCTCTTGTATACGGAAGCGAAGATAAAATGAAAATTCTTATAGATCATTTCAAACCCGTGCTCGATTTCAATAAATACGATTTTGACCATTCTACGGAAGATCAACAAAAACTGGAAATGTTTTGTGTGCTAACGGAAGGAATTGAACGCAATTCGATCGGCAACACCTTAAAGGATTACATAATTGAATTGAATATTGTGAAGGATGCGCTTGAATATATAACGATGCATGCGCCATGCGTCAAACCAACTCTGCTCAAAATTGATAGTGATGAATTGAAGGAATTTATTTCGAAGCCTGTCTTAAAGTACATTTTACGTTTCCTAACCGGAATGGCACATTCGCATGAGAAAACACAATTTGCTGTATCGTCCGTTGATACAATCCCAATCATACATCATTTGGAGCAGGTGTCTTCCGATGAGCATGTCGGTTCGCTAGCTGAAAATCTATTAGAAGCATTGAGAACGAACCCGCAGGTCGCTATACGAATTGAGGAAGTGCGTGAATTTACGCGTTCTGAGAAGAAACGCTTAGCGATGGCAATGCGCGAGAAGCAATTAGGACAATTGGGAATGCGTACGAACGATAAAGGGCAAGTAACAGCAAAATCGACGATTCTACAGCAAATGGAAGAGCTGGGCGAAGAGTCAGGTTTGGTTTGTTGTATATGTCGTGAAGGTTACAAATATCAGCCATCCAAAGTGCTCGCTATTTACACATTCACTAAGCGCTGCAATGTTGAAGACTTTGAAAGCAAACCGCGTAAAACAGTCGGTTATAATACAGTCACACATTTCAATATCGTGCATGTTGATTGTCATATGAGTGCAGTGCGCTTAGCGCCAACGAGAGACGAATGGGAATCGGCAGCCTTACAGAATGCGAATACTAAATGCAATGGCTTATTGCCGCTTTGGGGGCCGCATGTACCTGAATCAGCATTTGCCAGCTGTCTAGCACGACACAATACCTACCTACAAGAAAGCACAAATCATCGCGACATTGGACATGCATCAACCGTTCACGATATTAAATTACTTTTATTGAGATTTGCATTGGAGAAGGCCTTCCATGAAGATACTGGCGGTGGTGGACCACAAAGTAACATGCATATGGTACCATATTTAATTCACATGGCTTTATATGTAATTAACACGTAAGTTTATTTATAATTTACTATAGGGAAATATATTTCTATTAAATTTTTTGTAGAACAAGAGTCAGCAAGAAAGAGGAGATTAATTTAGTTGCCTATTTGGATCAAACGAGCAGCGAAAGGTGGATTGAATCGTGTTACGAATCGGAGGGTCCATTATATTGGGCAACAATGTCCATTTTACTGCAACCTGTCAGTAAATGGGAAGCGAATCGTCTCGCACATTTGCGACGACTCATCATTCTAGGCCATGTACGAAGCACGCATCCAACAGGACCAACAAAAACAATATCTGATAAAAACGCGAAAGATTATTCCGTTTATAAGCCATATTTAGTTGTGTTTGGTTTAGTCGATGGAATTTATAATTATTTCTTTAAAAGCGTGACCGGCAGTGATGAGCAATGGTCAAGCAATTTAGCTGATTACATTCGCCATAATGATGAAGCATTATTAAAAGGTTCCGAAAAATTATTATCGTTTTACGTTGATGAATTACTTCCATGCAGCTCATTCAATGAATACTGCGATGTCTGTGGTACGTATTTAATTAACAATCAAATAGCTAACAACAAATTTTATATACAATAAATAATATTTTAGGTCTCTTGGAGGCAATAACTTATCCCGATAACTACATAAATGATCTACTGAAAGGAACAAATTGATTTATTATATAATAATATGTAATTCTTTGGGTATATTAAGAATTAAACAGGCTGTAAAAGTACTATTGCATATATAATGTTATTGGAATGTTAATTAGTATAATTTATCTCTATGATGCTTGAAAATTAAATAAAGGAAGTCAGTTAAATTTAATTGTAATAAAATACCAAAAGCAACAACAGTCAAGTTGCTTATTAAATAAATATTTAAAATAATTAAACAAAAGTTATTATTAAATCGATTTCAATATCTATCTCTCTTGTGCTTATAATAAAACAATATTGCTTTTCTCCTTCTAATTCATATACAAAATGTGTGAACACTTTAGTGATAAGTGCGATAACCTTCTATGAAATGATATAGCGTTTTATGTAATTTCGTGATTTTTGTAGCGCACAAGTAAGATGGAAAATAGTTCTAAGGAAATAAACAAAATTGTTAATATTTTTAATACAATGGACGTTAATAAAACAAAGCATTCATGCAAGGAAGCAAATGTAAATTATATTTTCCAATTAATACTGTAAATAATTTCTACTTTTATTTTAGGTGTGGATGGATCAATTCTTTCAAAGCCTTAAAAATGATAATGCGGAATCACTTGATAATGTATTAACAATCCATTCAAGTATGGAAAGCGAAAAATTAGGAAATATTTTTGTACCTACAGTAATGCCGAAACATCCAGAATCAAGCAAAGAAAATGGTCGCTGCATTTCCCATTCTATGATCAAGTACTAATAACAACAATAAATTAACTGAATTACTTTTAAACATTTTATAGCTTTGCAAACCTATTGGATAAGAACATAAATACATTAAGTCAATTAGAAGTACGCATTCGAGGCATTCCCTTCAAGGATACAGAAAAATATGGGAATTTATTAATAGACTGTATACGATATTACTCCGGATTAACAAATATTGTCTCTAAGAATGAAGGTAAAATGAATTTATGTAAATAATCAGAATTCTTATAAGATTTCTTTTAGTAAAACTTGATTTTATTGTTGGATTGTTTTCCGATGGGACTTCGCTACTTTCATTGGGATACTTTTTGGGAGTTGCTCTTGCTGCTAATAGAGGTGTTGTAATCTATGCTGAACCAAAAATTTATATAATAATTTCATATATTATTGAATTGGCTATCAAAGCAAAGTAAACAATAAGAAAATATTATGAATGTCAATTAACAATCGAGTTTTTAGCTTTCCATTGAAACAATTTTCAATTATTCCTGATTCCGATGTACGAAGCGGTTTTGGTTATTACTATGAAAGGAACACAATGGTTTTTAATTTTGCTAATATCTATGATAAAGCATTTTTGGATGTTTCTTATAATCCATGCACAACAACCTTAATATCAAGTAAGACTTTTCGAATATTGTAGGAGAGAAATCATAGAAATGTTAACAATTTTAGTGCCGCACGTTGGAAATGCGCCAATGATTGTCTTCAATTCAGCTGATTTGGATTCAGCTGCTGAATGTGCAATTAATGCATGTTGGGAACATCACGGCTCAGTAAGAATAATTAATTAAATAAATTTATTTTATTAATTACTCAATTCTATTGTAGTTGCCATGGTCTGTTCGCACAGTTTATATCCAAGAAGATGTTTTTGACGGTTTCAAAGAAAAATTATTGAAACGTATGAAAAGCCTGTCATTTTCTTATGCAGCTTTTAAGAATGTAGATATTGCTTTCCCTGATTTAACACGTGGCAGTACAGATTCCATAAAATTAGCTAAATCGAAAGGAATTGATGTTGAATTAGTTCAAAATGAAATGAAATATAATTTGGTTTTGTTTATTGGTGGACGTGTAAATGATACAAATGTTCTAACTGATACTGCAAGCGATCAATTGGAGCCTTCGCTGACTTTACTTCCATTTCGCCATTGCAATGAAGCTGTTGCTTTAGCAAACAATTCGCGATACGGTTTTGCGGCTAGCGTCTGGACGAAGAATATTGCGCTAGCTAATGAATGTTCAAAAAAATTGAATGTTGGAATCGTTTGGATTAATTGTCATGGTGAATTCAAAGCGGATGTTAGTGTTAGTCCGAAAAAGAAGAGTGGAATTGGTTATTTTGGCGGAATAGAAGGTAATTTATTTACAATTAGACAAATTTCATTTGATTTATTAAAGATTCTTTTTAATGTCAGGCATATCGCAATTAAAAATGCTTTTTAATGAACGCAATCCGCCGTTATGGAAAAGAAATGCAACTAAATGGGATAGTGAATTAAGTAATGCAAAGAAATCGCAAGTTGTTTGGTCTAAAAAGACAATGTCATCACGTATAGCGACTTTACAAGAAGTTGCCTTTAAATTAGAAAGCAAAAAGGAAGAAATTTGGTAATTTTTAAAATATATTTCAATGAATTATCAAATGACTTAAAATTTTTAGTGGACTTAACTGCCATGTAAAAGAATTTGAAGAATTAATTGATAAATTAACAACGTGCGCTCAATTTCTA
This sequence comes from Deinopsis erosa, assembly GCA_027574845.2. Taxonomy (NCBI): domain Eukaryota; kingdom Metazoa; phylum Arthropoda; class Insecta; order Coleoptera; family Staphylinidae; genus Deinopsis; species Deinopsis erosa. The sequence continues at coordinate 8,347 of JAODFZ020036275.1, forward strand.
TCAAATAATCAAGCAGCAAGCCATGAAAAGTATATGATAACAACTTTAAGGGAGCCAATCGGTGTGATTGGATATAAAATGAATGAAAATGCTAATTTGTCAGTTATTATAACGGCGCTACTTTATGGCAATGCAATTGTTGTGAAGAAAGTTGAAAAAACACCATCACTTAAGCTTCTCATAGAATTATCTAAATTGCTGCCTGGAATTTTGCAAATTGTTCATGTTGAAGTTATGTTTAATGAAAATGGTGCCAAATTAGATAACAGATTAGACGTACTTCTGCTATCACATGATTACACGATACTATTTGCGGCGCAAGATGGAAGTCGTGTTCTTCCATTAAATCCAAAATTGGATGATTGTGTCACCTGCGTGACGCATACAAAAGCAATATGGAGTGATGTAATAGAGTCGTTTTTATAAATTTATAAAACATTTTCAATAAATTTATTGATCTAATAAACATGTTCGTACAAGTGCGTCGGTTACGCTATAAGGATCGCAGTTAGATGCAGGTCGTCTGTCTTCCAAAAATCCACGCTTCTTATCGGCAACCTCTCGCCCAATTCTCACACTAACGCCACGATGCGCGATAGCATGAGTGAAGTCCTCCATTGAGCTCGTTTCGTGCTGACCGGTTAAACGTAATCTGTTATCTTTACCACCATGCGGATCATATCGCATTAAATGTTCTTTATGCTTTTTAGATAATTTACAGATAGCTTCCTCAATCGCTGTTATTCCGCCTTCATCGCGCATTTGCTTCGTTGAGAAATTTGTATGACACCCAGCGCCATTCCAATTCGGGAATAGTTTTGGATGCAGCGATACACCAACGCCGAATTCCTCCGCTATGCGGTAGAGTAAAAATCGCGCCATCCATGTATCGTCAGCCGCTTTAATACCGTCGCAAACACCCACCTGGAATTCCCATTGGGCGGCTGTCACTTCAGCATTCACACCGCAATGCATAACGCCTGAATATAGGCAAGCGCGATAATGCGATTCGACGATATCGCGTCCATACGCATTTCCAGCACCAACACCACAATAATACATGCCATGCGGTGTGGGCTCGCCGCGCATTACAGGCCACCCAAACGGACGTCCATCCATATCCATCAATTGATACTCCTGCTCAATTCCAAATTGCGGTTCAAAATCGGCTGCTTTCTGCATTGCCTCATTGCATGCACACCGATGATTAGTCGCAGTTGGTTTATGTTCATGATCGTACGTTTCACATAGCACAATGCGATGATTTCCTCTACGAAATGGATCTTTATACATTGCAGCTGGTATCAAATACACATCGGAATTGACGCCTGATGCTTGGAAGCAGGAGCTTCCATCATAGGCCCAATGTGGCACTTCCTGGGAGCATGCCGGCACAAAATCCAAAGTGCGCGCTTTCGAGCGCAGATTCTCACCCGTTCCATCAATCCAAACGTATTCTACTTGACACTTGCATTCTGGGACAGGCAAACATAAAAATTTATCGTAAGTAGTTTTATTTGTTTTCGTATTTGGTGACCAATCTAAAATGTAAGTGCGTGTCTGCGTTATACTGAATTTTGATAAAAATTTTGATTGAATTTGACGAAATAGAATGTTATACATTTTTTTTTATTAATTTGATAAATGAGACATTGAAATGTGTGTTTGACTAACGCCTACTTAGACTCAATACTCTATTAGTTTACATTCACTACATTTAATTGATTTAAAATTTATAATATACAGGAAATCTCTAACTTAAAATAACAGAAATAATTAACACTTTACAATTAATGGAATTTTAGTGAAGTTTATGAAATGGGAGTATCGCCCTATAAAGTAAACATAAATTAATATCAAACTATACGTAAAATATTCGAATATTTACCCATTCCTTTGCCATAATCATGATTGTATGTGCATCCAATTTGGGGCCAATTAAGGGATTCATTTGGGCCATGTAGCAACATAACCAACTAAAAATCAATCATTTTACTTAACAAAATGAATATTACGAATAGATAACTTACAATAGCCAACACGTTGCTGCAGTTAACATTAAAACTACTTGAATAATTCTAAAATTAAGCGATATAAGTATAAATTTTATTGTTTTTTATCAAGATATGATACATACCCTTTATTTGGACCTTTTGGTACAATAAATGGCAGCACTATACCAACCACGCCGAATATGGCAGTGAATATAATAATTGGTAAAGCAGATGCGCCCATTTTTATTAAATTTAATACGAAATTAATGAAATCTTTGATCAATTCTTCACAAGACGATCAAGCAGGTGATTTAATGTCATGTGACTATTTACATGGCCTTCATATAGATGGCGCTTTATATAGTGATTTTAGGTTACACAAACTGTTTATTCAAATATTTAATTTATTAATTAGAAAATCATTTATGCACTTACAAATATCGTAATTTTAATTAAATTAGAATTTTCTACGTTTTAATATGTCAGGTTTCCAATTAATTGGATGCGATTCTTCCGTAGCCGTTTCGTCCTCCTTATAAATTTTAATTGTTTTGTCAGCTTCGGTTGTTATTAATCGAGAACCTGATTGATCGTAACACATTGAAAATATACCAGCTTCACTGTCCATTGAACCGGGTTGCACTGGGGCCTAATAATTCAAATAAGTCAAACGTTTTTTTAAATAAATTTCATGAATATTACTTGTAATCGCTGGAAATTATACCCAGTTCTCCAATCCCAAAAATGCAGAGTGCCATTATCACCTCCGGAGACTAAAGCGCCTTCCGGATTAACCGCTAGACAATTAACAATTGCATTATGGCCTGATAAATTCTGAATAAACTTCCCATCGGGACATTTCCATTGTTTTATATTATCAGGCGAACCAGATGCGAACATATATCTGAAAAACAGTCGCGATTAGTTGAAATTTTAATAAAATTGAATTAAATTCTTACAAATTAGGATGAAATATTAAACTTCTAACGCTTTTTTTGTGATTTGTTAGAGTGCACATTGATTTACCAGCCGCCAAGTCCCACAAACGGATTGTGGTGTCATGTGAGCCAGTGATAATTTGCGGTTCAGAGGATTGGCATATAACACTAGCTACAGTATGCGTGTGTCCAACTAGAGTATGCACATTCGCCTTGGTGCGCATATCCCACACTCGAGCAGTGGAATCCCGACCGGCTGTTATAAGAACATCAATTGTTGGATGTAAAGCAAGCGTATAAACAGCTGATAAATGCCCATGATAATGTCGTATCACCTACAATGTAATATACAATATTTTATGCTAAAAGTTCTATTAATAATACGCACTTTGTTGTATTCCAGGTCCCAGCATTTAACTTGTCTGTCTTCGCCGCAACTGAATAGATATGGATGTCGATTGCTTACTGCTAGGCCACGTACTGTGCTGACATGTCCTGTGAGTGATACTTTCAATTGTCCACTAGCCAAGTCCCATATTTTGATAATTCTATCAGCCGCACCAGTCGCAAACCACTAAAACGATTAATATTGTTTATACTGTTTTATTTTAGGTATTGTAGCGTGTACCTCATTGCCTGGTTCTACAGTAACGCATCGCACCCATCCCAAATGCCCGGCAATGACTCGATACAGCTTCCAAGGCGCATGCCACTTCGGTTTCGGCATCACCGAGACGCGTTTTGGGACAGTTGCAATTTGATTTTGTGTACTTTGCGTGGCATTTCGTGGTGGTAATAAGTTAGCGTATGGTACAACGGCAGTCTCGCTCGTTGAATCCGCATCGGCTATGCCAGGAGGCGGTGGATTAGGGCCACTTTCAACGTCTTGCAATTGTTTCATTGCTCGCATCTTCTTAATATCATCAAAAACCATTCCGTAACTGTCTCTAGCCTTCACCAGTTTACGTATATTTTCCCTATTGGTGTAACAAAAATGATTAAACCGAATATTTTGGAAATAATGGACTTACGCTGTATCGTCGACTGGAGGTAAGATTCCATGGTTTGATAGGAACATATCATGAGATCGTTTAAGCGATCTGAATACTAATGTGTGAACAGAATGTCTTTGGACGTCTTCAGTCATATTTATAATGTGTTTAATATTATTTTTCTTTAAAAACAATGTTCGAATGTAAACTTCATAGAGAAACAACTAAACTTAACCTAGAAAATGAACGTTTCAGTCATATTGTTATCTAGTGACATTTACAGGATAACCAACTTACATTTTCTATAAATATAAGTTGGTACCTTCAATTCAATCACCTCCTTTGGTATTTGAAATGTTCATTTGAATTAATCTTTGTTATCATATTCTCCTGATACTACTTAAAAGTTTGAGTCAAATTTTGTTCGCGTTGTGAGTAAATTGTAACGTTTTTGTGACAATACTTTTTGATGACCATCCCCTCCAAGCAAGGGGGATCTATTCAATGAAGACCACAAAGTGGCAAAGCTAAATACTACCTCCGGTCCACAATAGTTGTCACATTTGGATACTTTTGTTCCGATTATTGAAAATGTATGCTATTTGAGTAATTTTTTAAAAGATTTACTAAATTTGTACTGTATTAA
>JAODFZ020036312.1:0-17580 GCA_027574845.2 Deinopsis erosa
AATGAAAAGAAACTTACTCCTCATTGAAAAATCGTGTTTTACTTCTTTTGTCGATCTACTGGCAAACCAACTACGCGTCCTCGGTGGTGTTTTTTCCTCGTCATTGTCTTTGCTGACCGATGAAACCAGACGCTAAGCGCTAGGACCCAACGTGAAGACAAGCAATGTCGATTCGAATCGACATATCTTCTATTGTTGTTGGTGCTCGATGACTGATGGTGGTGTAGGTACGCACATATGATGACGATTTGGCGTTCGACTTGTGGATACCTAACAGCAACTCGTCCATTCCCCGTGGCATTCCTACAACAAAATTTTTGAAATATATTTATATTGACATCTGTGTGATCAACTCACTGATATGATTTGGTGATTTTTATAATTGGAAAGTTTGTCACATTTTTTCTTTACTTGACGACCACTCATCATACATGTTTTCAAAACTAACATTGATTAGATAAAAAGGGATGTATTATTTTATACAAAAGACATGTTAAGAAGGCCCCAATAACAAATAAATTAGAATTATATTTATTTATTTCAAATATCAAATGTTTTGAAATATTTACATTTTCATTAAATACATAGGCTTACATCTAAGTTTTATTCACAAAATAATACAAATACAAGTAATATGGCAAGAGATGTAATACAATTTTAATATTATCCTTGATACAAGGTTTACATATTGCAATTTAGGTATACAAATCAATTCCACGACGCATTCTCATGCTAATTTCATAATAAACAATTAAATAAAAATTTATTTCGATTAAACAACGACGTGAAAATGATATTTAACCGCAATTCTTACACAGAACGTCTTTATTTACTACTATAAACATATTACACATATTCTTCAGAAGGTTTCGTTGCATTAGTCAACCTTAATGAAGTTGGCACTCTACCACTGACTGTGTCTGGCAATTCGGCAATATCTTTAAATACACCCGCAAGACTTTCAAAATTTGGTCCCCAATTTAATAAATAATCCCAACCTAATGTTGTATTTGCTGATGAACCAGTCGGCGGTCGATAAAGTACACCTCCAAGTTCATCATCGCTTGCAACAAGCGTGCTCATTGAACCTCGATATGAGGAATCAAAACCATCGTATGACGGTGGTGGCATATTATTTTTATTACTCATACTACTATTGCTACGTCTACTCTCTTGTTCATTTTGTTTATATTTATCGCCTGCTAGACTGGCATTATCATATTCAATTTCTGAACAAGTAAAACTATCATTACCACTTTCATCTGTCGTTGAAGAACTATGATGCGTTTCAGGTACTGGCGAATGATGCATATGTGATAAATGATTTGGAACGGAACCTCTTGGTGCTTCGCTTGAACTAGACACTGCATCCAATGTGGAAACTAAACTCGATGTTCGTGGTCTACCATTCAGTCTTTCAATCTCTTCAGCTGTTAGTCCCATACTGGTATTTGCTGAAGTTACTGGCGGTGCTGTAACTTTACGACTTGTTGAACTCTGCCCGCTTAATTGCGACATAACGGGACTATTTAAACTACGCTCACTATTACTATGTAGGACATCTTTACCCACACCACCTGAACTCGATGTTGTTGCTAATAGGGCACTTTGTAATGGTTTACCACTAATGTCGTGCAGTGTGAGAATGCGAGGCTGTTGTGCGCTCATCTCGCTGCTCGGACTGAGCCTCGCTAACGGTGTACTTTGATGCGTTCTGGATGCAGATCCAGTCACAGCTGGCGCACGTGGTGGGAATCCAGCTGGATGATGCGGTGAGTGTCGATGTTGAGCTTGTGCTTGCGATGTGGCATGCTTATGATGATAACCGCCAACTGGAGGCGGTGTAGCTTTATACTTCCTCATACCAGCCGCCTCTCTATAACCCTTGTAATGATAAATGATGTCGATGTCTGACGGTGCAATACTACTGGCATTTTCTAAATCGTAATGTTCAGGAACTTCCGAATTCATATCATTCGGACCATGATCGTGCGAATGATTATTCGATGGCGGCAATGGTGGATGATGTTCGTCGCGTATTGGCTGCGCTTTCGTTAACACTTCCCTTTCGATGATATCTGGACGTTGTGATCGTTGCAACTCATTCTGCATCAATTCGCGTTCTTTGAATTTCTTTGATATTAATTCAGGTCCAACCAATGGATGGCCGCCGATGCCACGTATCACGTCACCATTCTCCGAATGATACGCCATTGATGTTTCATTTGCGTGCAACGATCTTGTTAGTACATTATCTGCAACGCTATTTAATAATCCATTAGTATTCAGCATTGTTGCGTTACCATTCTGTTTGCTATGTAAACCGTTCGGACTACCCGGCACGCCAGACTTCTCTTTACTTTGTTTTCTTAAACGAAATACGACGAACGACACCAATATCGCGACTAATAAGACCACAAAGAATATTATGACTAGAGTTATTCCAATGCTAAGTGGATCTGGAGCTGCAACTGTTCCTAAACCAATCGGACCATTACAACCAAAATTAACTCTCCCCTTAAATGTAACTTCATTGAAGATATTGCCTGAACCATTAAACGGCTGAATTTCATTGTTTATTGTAAAATTGACAATGCAACCTTCAAAATATTCCAAATTCGTATTTTCCAAATAATACATGTTGGCTGCAGCTCCACCAATCGATAGATAACTCAAGTAGGGGTCTAGGAAGTCGTGAACACCACCCGTATCTAATTCATCGCCAATTCGTTGATGATCTAATATAATTTTCAGTTCACGATTATGCGAAAGTATCGTAATGTTATGCCATAATCCATCAATAATATTACCATGATTTCCCGTCATATTTACCAACAACGATAGCTTACTGATATAATAAATTTGTCCATTTCGTATCTCTAAACTTGTATAATGTTTATTGCTGTTCGCATAGAACAATATTCCATTCTCCTTCATTGTTCTGAATAGGAAACTGATACGTTTCGGTGGTAAATTTGTGTCTAATAAATTCGTATGAATTGATCTTGTTTGTCGCTGATGATGCCACGTTGTTCCACCATAGAGTGATTCCAATAACTGCATTCGTCGATGTTTCTTCGATATGGCAAACTCTACATATCCACCATTTGTTAGACTAATTGGCAACAATGCATTATTGCAATTCGGTGCTATTAATCCCTCGCCACAATTACAGCTCATGGTATGCCAAAGATCCAAACATTCCCCGAAACCGGAACAACTATCAATCGATGCCGTTTTACATACACCTTTTCTACCGCATGATGAATCAATGCCATACGAATCAATTGGATTGCTCAGATTTAATTGACGTCCATTTATGGTAACGCTATGAACGCATCCTACTAAATCGTCGGAATGCACTTGTCCGGGACGTTCGAGGACTGGATCAGCGCTGCTCAAGCCTCCAATCATAGCAGGCAGATTATTAAAGTTCAATGTGCTGTAAATGAAATGTGTATTAGAAATGTGATTATTGAATGTATGAATTTAACTTACCCAGTCGGTCCAATATCATCTGCATAGCATACAGCATCACCAGGTTTGCATTCTTCACATAAATCACCTTGATCCGTGCAGCTGGCAACGCTTAACGAAATAACTCTGCCATTACGCGTAGCTGTTATTTTGTACCAATTTCCATCAGCTAAATTATTCGTTTTACCACCAACATTGATCGATGTTATAGCTGTACGAGCGCCGCCAAACGAAAACACAGCTCTTCCTTTAACTAATTCGATTGCCACAAAATCACTTCGTCCACCAGTATACAAGCCATAATTATAAACCAATAATGAATTTGGTTTTGTTGTTGCAAATATAAATGAAATATCATTTGTTGCTGCATCCAAAGATGGAAACGACATAAATGATAATTCTTGAAAACCGTATGTTGTCTTCTCGCAATGTCTTCCGTAACGTCCATCTGTACAACTACATTTATAACCAGGCTTCAGGCTCACACATAAACCGCCATTCAGGCATGGATTTGGCCGGCATGAATCGACTAATGATTCGCATTGATTACCACGATATCCCAAACGACACAAACAGAAGAATGAACCATCGGGACTCGCTCGACATGAACCGCCATTCTGACAAGGATTCTCCGAGCAGGCATCGCCTTTCTCAAGCTCACAATATTTTCCATCTTTAGTCGCTGGACAGACGCATTGGAAATTGTAGCCGTTGCGTCGACATTGTCCTCCCGCTTTGCAAGGATTCGGCTGGCAAGGATCTTGTTTTCTATTACAATTCGGGCCGGTAAAACCATCGGTACATTGGCAAGCATATTCATGCAAAACTGTAGGTGATGTAAAAACTATATTCGATGATCCCGTAACTTTCGTCGCTTCGTGCACAGCAATTCCTTCAGTACAATATCCATTATTCTCACAAGTATTCCTATTGCAAGGATTATAATCGATTTCAACTAAACGTTGAAAGATACTATTGATATTCGATGATTTTTTCATAATTCTTTCAGTAACATAACTCTTCGATCTAAATCCACCGGCGTATTTAACAGCAACGGTTAATTCTAATGTATTATTCAGTTCGTGTAGGCCGTATAAAATGATTGATTCGCCCGATAAAAACTGTGATTTTAATAAATCTAAAAATCCATGATAGTTATTTGCGAGGAAATATTGCGCTGTAATATTCTCCATTCGTATTGTAATTGAGTTATTAATGGTGCGATTGTCAAAAGTTATGAATTCAACGGTAACTGTTGATGTAACATCAACGTGTCGTCCATCGTTTCCTAATATAGATAATGAATAACCTTGTGAGGGTGTAATTTTTGAAGTGTATAAATTACAAGCAGATGGTATTGTTAATATATTACCGGTGCTGCCTACGTCTAACACTTTACATTTATAATCACCGGTAATATCGGGATCATTTGGTTGAACTTCTGCTATTTTTCCAATTGGGAATAATCCATTATAGGCGTAGACTAAGACATGTACCGTTCGAGAACTTGATGGACTGTCATTCTGGTCTAGAATTGTTACTTTTACGCTATGCTGTGATCGTAGTCTAGGTGTACCACTGTCCTCCACTTCAATCAGCACATCTAATTCAGGAATTATTTCTCTATCAATCATTTTGGTGGTGGTGAGCATTCCAGTGTGTTTATCTAATTTAACAAAATCTTTATGACGTCCGCCGATTATTTTATAAGAGAATGGCGCACCATTTGGTGGCAAGTCAGGATCTTTTGCTGATAGAGTCATGATTTTAGTGTTCGGTGGTTCATTTTCGGATACGCGTCCAATAAGCTGTTGCGCATCAAATATAGGCCCATTATCGTTAATATCAGTTATATCAATTTTTACTGTAGCAGTGCCAGTTTGTGGTGGAATTCCTGTATCAATACCGCCAACAATTAATGAATATTGTGGCACTGTTTCCCTATCCAACATTCTCATTGTTTCTATTTCACCTGTTTGCGGATCAATTTTAAATGCATGATCAATATTGCCACCAATAATCGAATAACTGAATTGATTGTTCTGCGGACGTACATCTTTATCGACTGCTTTGACTGTAATCACTTTCGCGCCAATATGTGCACCTTCCGATACTTGTGTTTCGTATAAATTTTCTAGGAATTCCGGTGGATCGTTGCCGTCCTGTATTGAGACGATAACTTGCGCCTCATCTGTATCATTTCCCCGAATACCGCCTGCATTTTTCGCTAATACCGTTAATACAACGCGACTTTGCGTTTCTCTATCTAAATTTCTTGATACACTAATCACACCTGTCTCCGCATTGATGGCAAATCCACGATCGTTCGATGAGCCAACGAATAGATAGAACACTTTACCATCATCGCCTGCATCTTGATCCGATGCCTGCACTGTACCAATATTAGTGCCAACCTCCGTTGATTCAGACACATCAAAATGAAAGACAGGTTGAATAAATCTTGGATAAAATTCATTAACACCAGTCACATAGACAATTAATTTTGTTCGTCCACGCATCTGCGAATCCGGATTCGATGCGGTAATTTCCAAAACGTATTTATTATTCTCTTCGTAATCAAAACTAACCTTTGTTCTTAAAATGCCAGTCTTTTGATCGATATACAGTACACTCTTGCCATTTCCACCACTAATTGCGTACAAAATAATGGCATTCTTAGGCGAATCAATATCACTGGCAATTACCTGATATACGAAACTGTTTGGGGGCATATTTTCAGCTATGTAACCTTCGTAAACAGTTTGATTAAACGTTGGCGCATTATCATTAATATCAGTCAATGTGATTGTTAACATTGCGGTTGCTTTACGCGAATTGTAGCCTAAATCTGCAGCGGTTATATTCAAATGGTACTCTTGCACCGTATCATAATCGAGAGGCTGTAATATGGTAACAGCTCCACTTACAGGATTAACAGCAAATTCTTTGCGTTCATTTCCCGCAGATATTTCATATCGTACCATACCATTTGGTCCTTTGTCATTATCAGCAGCGCTCACCGTTAATATTGTTGTGTTGAGCGGCTCATTTTCAGGTACAATTACCTGATAACTTAAGGCAGTAAAAACTGGAGTGTGCATATTATCACCTGTTACAATAAGCGTAACGATAACTTCATCATATTGCGGTGGAATGCCCTTATCGGTTGCGCGTATTTTCAACATATACATTTTACCAATGCCTTCGATGTTCTGTTTTAATGTTATCCAACCAGAATCTTTATCAATTTCGAAATATCTTGTGCCATTGCCACCGATGATTGTATAAATTATTTCGGCATTAATGCCATAATCAAGATCATCTGTCGCTGTAATTTGTACTAGTTTTTGGCCTTCGCTCGCATCATCCGGCACCGGTGAGAGATATTCGCGCTGCTTGAATTTCGGTGCATTATTATTTGCATCAACCACATTTATTGTCACTAAACATTCGCTGCTCATTGGTGGTTTACCATTATCCGTTGCTAATATGGTTAATGAATAAATATTTTCTGGTGATGATTCGAGCTGTGTGTGCTTGTAACGTAATGTGCGTTTACTAAATATTTCACCAGACGCCGGATCGACAGTGAAAAGATCTGATGGTTGTTGTAAAGAATAACTAATGACTGAATTTGGACCTTGTTTGTCTCTATCTGCGGCTGAAACTTGTCCCACTAATGGCATATTTCTTTGTAGTTCTGGAAAGTTGAAACTGTAGTAAGAATGTTCAAACTCTGGAGCATTGTCGTTTTGATCTTGAATAGTTATTGTAAGCGGTGTTTCTGCCCTCCAGGCGCCATCAACAGCTGCAACTTTTAAAAGGTATTCATCTTGTTGCTCGCGATCCAACATGCCTACAACTGTTACGTTGCCACTTAACGGATCAATTTTGAATTTTTCACCGGGATTCTCAGTGAAACTGTACGTTGCATTTGCATTTTCAGCCGAATCCAGGTCCGAACTGGTTACACGTATAACAAATGAACCGATTTCCGCATTTTCTGTGACATTCACACTAAAAAGTCTTGTAAAACGTGGTGGATTATCATTCTTATCAAGCACTGTAATTAAAATTGTTGCAGATCCAGATAGTTGTGGTATGCCTTGATCAACTGCTTCGACTGTAAGCTCGTAACTTGGAATTTCTTCACGATCCAATTTAACACTCGTATAAATTTCACCATTTTCCGTATCGATTTCAAACGAACCATCAAAATCGTCTACGAGACGATAAGAAATTTGCCCATTTTTACCCGAATCTTGATCGGTCGCTGACACTTTAACTACTAGCAATGGCGGTGTCTCTTCTTCTAAAACGGTTGCATTATATAATGCATTTTCTAATACTGGCGCATTATCATTTGCGTCAGTTACATTAATTGTTAATAATATGACACTTCGTAATGGCGGATTATCTGAATCTCTTGCTTCAACCCATACTTCATATCTAGGCGTGGTATCATAATCTAATCCTTTACCATCAACCTGAACCTCCCCCGTTATTTTGTCAATTTTCAACGCATCACCAATATTACCGCCAGCGATACCATATTTCACAATACCGGCCGGTCCTTTCTTCGGCGAGGTTGCTTTCAATTTCGTTATGATTTTACCCTCTTGCACGTTTTCGATGAGTGTAAATTGTGTATTGATAGGCGATGTGAAACTAGGAAACAGGTGCGATGACTTCAGATGAACTCTCAGTTCGGTGCGTGCTGATTTGCGGTCGATTCCGCCATCTGCCGCCTCTATTTCTAAGGTAAACATATCACTTGGATTCTTATAAAGGTCGGTTATGGCCTTAATGACTCCAGTTTCTGGATTTATGTTGAAGAGGTTAGCATGATCACCTGCTAGGTGATAAGTTATTTTGCTATTAGCGCCCACATCGTTATCCATCGCTTTCGCACCAAACACGAATTGACCAGTTCTCGTTTGGTCGGATATGTATACATCATATTTCGATGATGAAAATGTTGGCGCGTTATCGTTCTCATCGAGCACTATAATTGTTAGATTAACAGCTGTTGCTCGGGGTTCAGTTGTCGAACAATCTTGCGCCATCAACGTCAAATGATAAACGTCTTGCTCTTCTCTGTCGAGGTATGCGTTCGCCTTAATCACACCACTATCCTGATTTATTTCAAAACGATCAACTTTTTCACCCAACAAGCTATAACGCAACTTCGCATTCAAAGCAATATCTTTATCGGTGGCGATTGGCGATAGGACCCATGAACCAATTGGACTATTCTCAGATATGGTGGCTGTATATGATTGTCTCTTGAATTCCGGACTATTGTCATTCACATCTTGAACGATTACTTTTACTGTTCCCGTACCAGTCAATGGTGGTGAACCTGGAATGAAGAAAAACAATGCATGTGAAAGTAGATACAGATACTATATAAAACATATAAAATTTCTACTCATATTTTTGCATTCCAACATAAATTATTATAATTTCTCATTTATTTAACTTCTCCCTTGCTTGTAGAGAGTAACATGCATGCTATAAAAATGGTTAATATATAATTCTATTGTTGCGCATTCTTATATTAAGTTTCTCATTGTTGTTATGTCGAGCGGATGGTGTATTAGTTTATTGCGGCATGAAGGTACACAAGTTGATGTGTTAGCATGAGTACGCACATGGTGTATACATAACAGGTACTAAGAGCCAGAGGCAGCATATGTACGATGCTTTCATTTAACTAGGTTTAGTGACGGGCGTCCGGAAACCATCGCAGGTCATAATAAGTCAAACACCCTCAAAAGAAATAGCTCGCAAATACATCAGAGGCGTAACTAGAACTTTTAGCCAAAAATAAAAATTAATAGTTTTAAAAAACATTTTCGTCCAGCTCACTAGCGCAGTGGTAGTATGCAACTGATGCGGTGCTAGGGGTCCGGGGATCGATTCCCATGGGTTATGGTCTGGGTCAGAAGCCGGCAAACTATGGCCCGCGGATAAATTCTGTTTTACGTTAAAACATTAATTTATAGTAATAAATAAAAAAAATTTATTAGGTTTTCCGTTAGTGACAGCAAAATATATATTCTAACTACATGTCTCGCCCGCAGATTCTTAAAATTTTTATAAGTGGCCCTTCCCAAAAAAAGTTTTCCGACCCCTGGTCTAGGTAATGGTACTTTTAAGATTTTTTCTGATATAAAATATTCATTAATGTTTATAATAATTGAAAAAAAAATCAATTGTAATGTAAATTAATGTAATTATTAATGTAATTGAAATTAATAAATGAGAAATTGTAAGTGTCTAGAGCAGGGATTCTTAAACTGTGGGACTACTGAAAGGGGGTCGTAAAGAACTGCTACTTTTGAGTCATTAAAAATAAAGATGGTAAATTCTACATTGTCGCGATATTACACCTACATCTACGGTTAATATAAATTTCATTATATGGAGGAAGGGGTCGTTTAAAATTTTCTAGGCTTGAAGGGGGTCGCTATATGAAAAAGTTTAAGAAGCTCTAGAGCAGTAGATGTAGGTGTAATATCGCGACATTTTTGAATATACAATGTTTATTTTTAATGACTCAGAAGTAGCAGATCTTTACGACCCCATTCCAGTAGTCTCGCGACCCACCGGTGGTCGCGACCCACAGTTTAAGAAGCCCTTGTCTAGAAGATAAGTTCCCGGGACAAATAAACTTTTTAAAAAAATATATATTTTTTGTACTCAAATAGACGACGTTTTTTGACAAATAATGACAGTTCCATGTAGTACAACAATATGCAATAAATAACACTCTTTAACATTTATCGTATTGCTTGACTTTGAAGACATTATTGTGACGTAATGTAGCCATATAGTATTTCAGCCGTCTTCGTAGGCATCTTTCTTGGTGCGGCGCATATGACACAGTCTATATTGGCCATACTCTAGTTACGCCTCTGACAAATATACACAGTACATTGTTTTAGTTGATTTATAAGATTGATATTAGTTGTCTATAATTCAAAAATAATATTTTGCAATTTTGGTTCAGTTATTATTAATGATATAATAAAAAAAATATGAAAGAAATAATATCGGATGGATGATTGTAATCATTTCATTCGACCCGAACATTGCACGAATTCACTTTTATAATAACTCTAAAGCCAACAGCAACAATACGTAGAGCGCACGATCTGTCTTGTGCCTGTTAAAATGCAACGTTCCGCAAAGATATTACCTAAAGATATTTAAAACTGATCAAACTTTTCAAGTTTGTATCATTTGCTTCCTTTTCGTAAATACGATATCCAACTGTGCAAGCGCATTGACAAATTGCAGATTCAAACAATCATGAAAAAAGTTGTGTGTGTGTGTGTGTGTGTGTGTGTACTGTACAATATGCTTGTATAAAAAAAACATTTGTGGTTTTCAATTCTCGATTAAGGAAAAAATAAATAAAATGTTGTTATTTAATTGAACACATTTTTTTTTTCGTGAAGATAGATAAAGACTATCCAACGCATTGAAACGGGATTATATTTTTTCCGTTACGTTAGGTTTATCGTGCTTTATTGTGTGCATTAAATCCGACATAAAATATCAATGGTTAAACTCGTCCAGATAAATTCAGTTTGTCGATAGCTCATTAGCAACTCATGCTGTGTGCGGTATTTTGTTGTTATACTCTGCCGCCGCAAGCCAATTTATCTACCCAAAAAATGATGTTCTACTTTATATTGATAAACAATATCTCATCTAATTCGGATTCCTTACTTAATGCACTTCAATTAGTTTTATATGCGAAGCGCCCATGCATGCATGCATGCATACATTGTTGCTGCTGCTGTTGCAAAAGTGAAGCGAGTGAGCGCGCGCGCGCGCGCGGTAAGAATTCTTTGTCTCTTTGGCTTGTTAGAATCGGTAATGTAGATGCTAATCGTGTACCGTGAGAAAAGTACGCCGTCGTGACAATTCACCAAGTCTGCATGATAGTATGAGGCACTTCATTTGCCCCTCAACCACTCATATCATTTATTTTAAACTGGCATAACGCGCGCGCGACTTTAAACAACATTCAGCCTTTTTTCTTCTTCGCCTTCTTCTTAATTTCGAACGAACCGTTATTTAGATAAATAAATGAAAAATTAATGAGAATCAAATCATGCACTCGCTCAACTAATAGAATACGAAAAATGAAAACTGTCGTTTTACGTTGTCTTCTTGTAAAGCATCTCATTTGTTACAACATTGATTTTAATTTACGTAACTAATTAGAAGTGAATAATATATGAAATACGATACAAAAGAAAATAAAAAAAAAGAGTTACTAACCTGTATCCATAGCCACTAATGACAAAGTGTATTCAGGTTGCATCTCCCGATCAAGCGCACGTAGTAGAGATATTTCACCCGTCGACGCATTGATTCTAAATATATCCGTATCTCCCTCTTTGATAAAGTAACGCACTAAAGAATTGAATGGCAGAGTGTCGGCATCATAGGCTTGTACGGTGATTACGTATCCGCCATTTGGAGGCACAACATTTTCCATAACATAGGCGAGATAAGGTGAGTCGAGGAATGTTGGTGGATTATCATTAATATCGGAGACAGAAATAGACACTTCAGCCAAATCGGAACGCACTACATCACCATTTATATCACCTGCACAGTCTTCGGCACGCACCGTCAATACATAGCGATTTTTCCTTTCGTAATTCAAATTTTTCGCAACGCGTATAATGCCGGTATCGTCAGCGATACTAAAATCACGATTCGTGTCACCACCGACAATCGAATAGCGGACACGACCATTCAAACCTTCATCGATATCAGTCGCAGAAACCTACGAAAACAAAAATTGTATATTATTTCATTTAATTACTTAACTAATTCAAATTTTACCTGTAGGACGCTTGCTCCAATTGATGCGTTTTCAGCGATCGATGCGCTATATTGTTTCGGATCAAACACCGGACTGTTATCATTCTCATCAATAATCTTAACGAAAATTTTCATTTCGGTTGAACGTGCTGGATCGCCACGATCTCTTGCAGTCACATGCAGGACGTATGAATTCTTCAATTCACGATCAATCTTGCCGGCGACACGCAGCAATCCATCGACTGGTCCCAATGAGAACACATCTTTCGCATCCAATTCGTTATTCAAATAATATTCTATATAGCCATTTCTACCCTCATCTTTATCAATCGCCTTGATGGCCGTTACGACAGTATTGATAGGGACATTCTCTACGACGCTTGTCTCATTCGAGGTAATGAACTCGGGTGACATATCGTTCACATCTTTTATTATAATAGTCGCCTTTAAAAATGGACATTGTATAAGTTTTACGATAATCGTGTCATTGACAAGTATAAGCTTTATAAAACTACAACAAAAGTGCGAACAAGCTTACGGCTGTTAAAGTGTGATATAGCATTCAATATTACAATGTTTTTTTTTATCATCGTATTTTATTTTTGAAATTCATTAGACATGAAAATTGAATGAAAAAAATTGCTTTAGTAGAGGTTATGACTCTTTTGAATGTTATTGGTTTTCCATTTAAGGATTGTGCGAGTACACACTACGACTGGTGTCGTCAATAAATTATTCATTTTTCACGTTAGTAAAATATTTTCACTTACACGCATCTCGTTCGCAAAGTGCATAAAATTTCTTAAATAAAATATACGAAAATATTTTTAGTAATTCGAAACGGGAATTTTAAACGGATCATAAATTTTCCTCTCATCGAATATATTAATTCTTCACGCTTATTAGTTTATTTTGACAAATATTCAAATAATTTTTATGTTCGTGTGTGTGTGTAGATAGATAAAAGGTCAACATGCACACACAGTACAAATGCTCACCTGAACAGTAGATGAAAGTCGTTTTTCGGGCGGAAGCGCTGAATCGGTTGCTGTTATAACTAGATTGTAAACACTTCGCGTTTCTCTGTCAAGTATCTTGTTCGTAAAGACAGTACCATTTTTAGTTATTCTAAAGTCCTCATTCTCATCACCTGAACTAATACTGTACTCAATGCGTCCGTTATTGCCTGCAACATCAATGAAAAACGATTAAAACAAACTCTTTTTTTATTGTATTCGTTGGATGTTCGTTGTTTTTCTATTCTTTTAACTTGTTTGCTTTAGACAGTACGTCGCTCATGAATTTCCTTTCTAGCATTTACGAACAGGAAGAGTTTAAGTTAGTTAGGTGTGTTCTTTCATAACATATAAGCAATGCTATTTTAGATTGCAGAGAAGCAAGCAAGCAAGCGAGCGAGAGCGCGCGCGCGCAAAGGCATTATTTTGCTCGACTGAAACAGTAATGTAAAATCAACAAACTCTAATGACACGACATTAACTACAATAATGTCGACCTCGAGGTTATACAATTGACAATAACTCTATTTTTGCACAATCGAATGACAATGAAAATGTCCTCTGCACACATACAAGATAACTTGAAGCGCACGACTTGATTACAACAATCATGTTACACAAAAAGGATATTTAGGATAAGAGCATTCGATCGGGGAATGTCAGTGAATAAACAAAATCTTTAAACTAACTGTAAAGCAAACGATTTCATTTAAAGATAAAAGAGTAAGAATTATGAAAGTAAATGAATTTGTTAAATCATCATATAATAAAATTCAATTATCATTATGTATATATTAATTAATATGCCGAAATGCAATGTGTATCATAAAATATTAGAGAGCAATGGCTACCTGACTTACAATGCCAATAAACCATTGGCGTGCGTTGTATAACGATTAAAACTTCCCATTCGACATAAGTGAAGTTTGAAATTTATGGGCAACATTCGTGAAGATAAATCGCTTTATTGCTGTGATAAATGTAAAATAGCTACGTCAGAGGGACTTATAGATAAAACCATACATAGTATGTATGTATATATAAACATATGTAGAAGAGGCGAAAGATTCCTCGACGTTTTTCTTTTATATGTATAAATTTCATTTATAACGCAGCCAAATTAAAATAATTACTGCTTCTTAACGACATCCAATGAATAATTTCTATTTTACAGCTACGACTATCACTTTTATGTATAGAGATGTACACATACCTGAATCAAGATCGGTGGCACTAACTGATATAACAGACGTCGATATGGAAACATTCTCGAATATTTCATTGCTATAGGACATCGGATCGAAAACAGGAGCATTGTCATTCAGATCCAAGACGTTGCAATACACAGTTAGTGTGCTTGATAAGGCCGGATGTCCTGCATCCTGTGCTTGCACCACCAAAATGTAATGTTGCACCTGAAATAAAGAAGAAAATAATGCAAAGCATTCAATTACACAAGTTAGTTTTTGCAATTATATAAAGTGAAGGTAATTAATCATTTTATAATTTGATTGAATTATAAGTACTTCTCATGTTGATTATACATAAGTGATTATATGCGAATTGAAAAAAGGACGTTACATATCCATTAGAAACGATACCGAAGCGGAAATTTGCAAAAACAAATAAAGAAAAAAATTGATTGTAAGTGATGTGAAAAACGTTCCAGCTTAGGGTTAAAAAATAATTGATTGCCATTTATAGATATAACATTATACAATTATATACATTTATAGAATATAGATGAAATTATTAACAAGTTTTTGTGGAATTTGATATGAATTCCACGCGTCAATATAGACACTGTTAGGCGTTTACTTATTCGAACCTTTATAGATATTCCTTTATTGATACATGTCTTTCCACACCGAGTTTTTTCTCGTTTCTTTTATTTCTCTGCAGGGTTATTTATGCTGCTCTTTAAGTAAACTAAACTGGTTCTACAAACGATTTCATTTTATATATGTATATAAATGTATATAGAAATATATGTATTATTATTATATATATATAAATAAGTGGCATCCAAGTTCTAAGAACAAATAATGGCGCGCGAAGAAGTGCAACTTGTGCAAAAATTGACTTGTGGCAAGACGTTGTTCGCTTGCTAGATGATGATGATGATGATGAATCGACTCGTTTACTAGTTGTTGTTACATGAGGAAGTCTAACGCTCATCACAGCCAACTACAATACTAATAAAAACTTAAATGATTTTACGTTTGTTAACTAAATGGAATAAAATAATAGGAAAAGATGGAGAAAAAAAAAAGAACTATTCAATGAGTTAGGAGACAGTTGATTACAAATGGACAATGTGCACTGTAAATCTTCTTCTAAGAGTTAGGATACAGTTGCAATAATTTTCTAAAAGAGTATAAAAGCGCTTCACAAAGAATATTAAATGTTACATTGTTCACAGATAATTTACATCAAAATGTTTTATAACTTGTATATATTTGAGACTGTAAATGTTATTAAAGTAGACAACAAATTTTCATTTATAATTTACTGCAATTTGAGAAAAATTAAATAAATTTCAAGTATTTTAAGGCGAAGCATTAAGCGAGTGACACAAAAAATATTGGTTTGATAATAATCTTTGTAAGCTAGCATACCAAAAGTTGAGAAAAGAAAAAACTAACTAGACAACAAAGAAAAGCTAATTCCTTTAAATACTTCAGCAAGCAGAACGACTTTTTACAACAATTTTCAACAAGCACGTACTTCTCAATACGAAAAACAATTATAAAATTTCTATCACACTCAAACATCATGTTATGAAAACGAAATGAATAGAAGAAAAAAAAACGCTTTTGCATATCATTACAAATTCGTTGTTTTTTTCTTTCACTTAATATGATATAAATTGAATAGTCATTGAATGGTTGAAGTTGAAACATCAAAAACATTATTGATTATCTTATAAACAGTTATAATAAGCAAATTATTTTGTATCAAGTACATTGATCGCTTCTTATTTCAATTATATTATAACATATTAATAGATACAAACCGATAAATAAGTAAGAATGCGTCTTGTCATTCAACAAATTGTTCGTACGATAGATAGGAATATTTACACGCGTTACAAGAGAAATCAATTTTTTTTTTCGCTAGTTTCATGTAAAATGGGAATGATAGTGATACATAGACGTCTTTAATAACAATATAATTGTCAATTTGCATTGACAAATGAACGTTGCAAGATCACAGCGGGCCGAACGTATAAATACAATTGTTTAATTTATTAATACGTACTGTATATAATTGAAGAGATTTGTACGTAGGCTGAGCGCACGTATTGACTATAATTGAATAAGAATATTTATTGTTAATTTAACATTTATATAATGATCTGATATATTACAGCGGAGGTGTGGATTCTTCTATATTCTTTATTTTTATTATTTTTTAGATAAATTGTGCGCGCATTTAATTGCTATCACACTAATAATTTCGATACAAAACATCGTGTCGCTGCTCTATTGTTTGGTATATCTTCGCTCCTCTGTCTTTACGTTTAATTTTTCATTCGAATTCATCAACAATAGAAAAGGAATGATATAACAAATTTTCGTGTGTCATAACGAATGTGAAACATTAATTAAGATTTTACGTCGTTGATAAATCAAATTTCCTAACATTGTTTCGTAACGGATGAGAGGACGATGACAATAATAATAATAATAATAATAAAGTTATAAACTTACCTCTTCGTAATCAAGACGGGCAGTGAGCGTAAAAACTCCCGTTTGTGGATTGAGTGAGAAGACGTCATTTGCCCAATCACTAATGACAGTGTATGTTAATTGAGCATTTACACCAAGATCTGGATCGTCGGCTCGCACTTGACCAATGCGTGATCCACGCACCGCATTTTCCGGAATATCGAATGAGTAGGCGCTCTCGAGGAAAACGGGTGGATTATCATTCGTATCGGTAACCTGTCAAATTTGATCAATATGTTAGATTGATTTTTAATATTTTTATAGTTTCTCGCACACAGGACCGGCGCTATACATAATAATACTTGGGACATTTTTGCTTATATCCCAACAATTTAAATGAACAAAAAAAAATTAAATTATTATGACTAGGGGAAGGACGGGTAAAACGAATAGGGCGGGCAAAAAGAATAATTGTTCTAGATCGATACTTAATCGATAGAAAAAAATCTCGCTAGTGTCGATCAATTCTTTACCTTTTTTCACTTGCTGTAAGGTCTCATCCCACA
>JAODFZ020036324.1:0-10683 GCA_027574845.2 Deinopsis erosa
ACCAATTATAAAGGTAATAATTATGAAAATATAAAGAAAAGGAAAGTTTTTATTAATATAACAATGCATGGAGGGCCGCATGTAAAACTGTGAAGGGCCGCATGCGGCCCGCGGGCCGTGGTTTGCCCACCGCTGTTCTATAATAATATGAAGATCACTTTTATTCATATAGTTAGAGAAAAAAATATATAGAAATAGAGTATTTCTTAAAAAGTTTAAATTATATATAAATTTTCATTAATTTTATGTGTTGCTCATTCAACAAACTGTATAAAAAATATATTTTCTTAAATTTAAATGCGTTGTCATATACACAAACTTCTTATCTCTTCAATTTTATTTAAAAAAAAATGTGGTTCATATTATCTTCAAATAATTACCTATATATTTTTTTAAATTTATAATTCTATAGGTATACTTATGTTTTTATAAATATTGGTTTTACCTGATCTAATTAATTCTGGTAGTTTGAAAACAACCATTCTATTATTATTTAGGTTAGTTTAATAACTTTGATAACAAACAAAACAAAATTATTTAATAAATGTTTATAAACAATAGATAAAAACATTGTTCATTTCTAGAGAATTTAAACAAAGTTATTTTAAAGCATTATTCGTTTTCATTTATTCATAAGTCATTAAAACATCTTCTTGGTTTGCACAACATAGATTGTAGCCAGGTATAGTTTTGTGTACAGAAAGTTTCAATCTTAAGTATCGCGTACTTTGAAATGAGAAAATGTAAATTTAGTAGCAATGAATGAATAATTCGTAAAATCTTGAAAAATGCTTTTCATAATACAATTTCCTTCTGTTTATTCAATATTTTGCTTATTTATTACTTAAAACTTGCTTATACAATTTATTGCTAAATTTCTAATACGAATTGCAATATAAAAGCGCTTTCAATAGTTTTCTATTATATAGAGTTCTAGATGTTTCATAAATCATCTTAAAAATGGTATAAATAGTATATAGTCTTTGCGTTGAAATAGAGAATAGTAGAAACATTATCGTCGGAATCCAAGTAAATGTCTTTATATTAAAAATATACATCATAGAAAGAAAGCTTTTACAAAGTCGTCATAAAAACTTGTCATTCTATATGTTTACTGATTCTATATCTATTGTGTTGGTATGAAGTTGCGTTTCTTCAAAGTTTTGCATGACTAGAAGGAATACGCGAATGTGTTAATAAAGATTTGAACATTTAGTGTAAAATATTGTTGTTGGTTGAAGAATTGCTAGTATTATACGTGATACAATTTGTTGTAAGATTAGAAGGACGGTATCGTAAGTTGAGAGTCAGATAGATGATTATATGTTATCTAGTGCTTTCACCAAGTTGTCGGCTATAACTCCTCGTCTAATCCCAATACAGTGCTCGTTCTTCTATACCATAGCACAAGAGTTCTTATCAAATAGTCTGCGCCCTTTCTACAAGAACTTTTCAAACCAAGCAATCTGCATGATAATCTCTCTTGTGCTCCGACAAATTTGCACGAGTCTTGTTAAACTTTTCTGATCATCCCTATCAATATTCTAATAAGTCTCGAACAATATTCCCATGATCTGATAATATTTGTTATGCTAAACCACTATAAGTTCTTTTTCAAATATTTTCTATTCTACTATAAGAATAGAATTTTTTGGTATTTCACAGTAGATCCACTATAATTTATTATACTATATTTAAATAAATCGCATTTTATTTTTAGAATAATTTTCTAGTGTCGCTCCACGTATTTTTTTTAGTTATTTCTTTTATTCTATTAAGTAAATTACATTTAATAATAAATGAAGAACAATTATTTTCTCCAACAGATTTACATTTAGAGAATAACATTATATAATTTGTAGAGAAAACCGTACCACCCATCTAACTTACAAATCTACAGGATGATTTATAAAGAGATATAAAATATACGTCTAGACGTAATGCTGCTTATGTTATTTAATTCCATTAAGTACCACGTTTATCTCATTTGCATAATCAAAGTAACATGATGTTTAAATTACTTTTAGCTTTAATTAATATTCATTACAACAATTTAACTGAAAGAAAACCGAAATTTAATTGACAATCTATTGCCAATTTATTGGTTGACAATTTAATTCTGATTCAATTATGTATATGTAGTTTTAATAAATTAGTAAATATAAATAAATGAATGATTTTAGTTATATATTTTTAAACCCATATCAAGGTAATATGACGGCAAAACTGTTAAGCTCTTATGCTACTTAAAGTTGAAAAAATTGAGAGTAATTTGTTAAAAAAAGGCTCAACTTGAAAATATTTAGGAACGGATTATATCCAATAAATCATGTGGCAAGCTGGTAGAATATTATTATAGAGTAGATTTATATTCTTAAAGTTATATTTTCTTTATTAAATAATAAACTTGCTAAATATTTCTTATGAATATATGGAAAAACTTTCTTTTATTTCTTTTTTGTCAAAGATCGCAATGCCGTATGATATATATATTACAATATAAAGAGAGAGCAAAAGAATTCATAGAATTATATTGAACAAAATGCATTAGAAAAGTTATTTTTTAACAAATAAAAAGTATTATTAAAAACATATATTTCCTTTAAGTTTAAGATTATTGTTAATAGTGTTATATCAAAACATGTCTAAACTGTTTTGATAAAGTATCAAAAAGTTTCATGCTTCCAACTTATGACTTCATTTAAGTAGAACACTTTCATTTTATGTTTGCCCTGATAAGAAAGATTTGAACATTTATAAAGTATTAATGAACATTTTAAATAAGTTTCATATGCCAACGTTATTGTTGTACTTTTAGTAAAAATAATCACAATTAAAAATAATAAAAGAGAAGAAAATTGAAATAGAAATGAATATCTGCGTAAATAGAAAAGAAAAAGAAATCTTTTATACATAAAAAAAGAATTGGGTCCAGTAAACGAGGATAGTAAAGACCTAACGACTCTAAACGACTCACAAATCGCTGATGTAGCGTCACTGATGATTGAATGAATGTATAAGAAATGGCACGTGCAGGTATAATCTGAAAGAATGATGTCAATAGTGTGATAGCGTCATAAGGATAGCTATAAGCAAGTATGATCAGAGATGACAGTGCCTTCCTTCTCTGAAACGTGACCCGAGTTATTTCTAAAGACCAAGAAATGTCCCGGCTTTTGAAGAAGGCTGATATGTAATTGGGAGTAAGCCGCTAGGGGTTACTGCGAGAACGTGACTGATGAACTAGTCGATGAGTAGCAGTGTCGTGATGTATTGTATTTCAAACCATTTAGACCACAAGTTCGGACACTTAAACCTTTTCATTCCATTTTGGTACAACTGGTATAAAAGAATTCATTAAGAAAGAAGTCAATCACATAGTTGGAAATCCAAGAGCAAGCGAAAGTATTAGAAATGTGATCGGGATAATAAATCAATTATAATGCGGAACGTTATGATGAAATCTTTACTGGCAGTGAGTGGAATTAGAATTTGGTGCAAGTAGAGTTATGTAAGCGAGATTCCTATATACTTACATCTGCACTTTACTACCTAAAGTGTTCCTTCTCCATACGACCTAATTAGAATTGCAGTGCAAACCCTCACGTGCAACTTCCTTCATTAATTACATATTTCTAAAAGCTACGACTCGAGTTTAGTTCAATTACATAATTCCACCAATACCAGGATATCAAATGAAACCTCATCACGTCCTTTTGACCTCACGGCTTTTGTCTCATTTCTCATTATTCTATTAGTCTGTATTTCTCTCCCCAATGACACATCACTCAACTAGCAAATTATACGTCTTCCCATTGACCCCGCTCCAGCACACCCTTACTGCCCTTTTCTTTGCAATCATTGTTTGCTGTACCAGTTTATGGCCTTGTTTTACTCATATCCCACACTATTCTAACATCTAATTTCTAATCTAACTATAGATCAGTTCTTGTGCATCATATATTTAAAAGCACACGCGTTTTTCATGTTGGCTAAATTAATTTTAATTATCTCCAAACCAACAAGTATGAAATTTGCTATACGCTTGATTGTTCTTTAATTTAACTACAAAACCATTACTGTATTATCCGCCCTAATTTATTTCCAAATCATTATTAAAATGTATTATTCTTGTTATTATTTATGTACAAAGTAAAGTAAAATTATTCATTAAATTAAAGCAGATTAGAATGATTCAACGACGTACAGCATTCATTTATAATGATGTTAAGTATATGGAATGTCAAAGCTTTTAAGATTTAGGGTATTTATTAACATTTTATAGAAACTTTACTATTATTTTGACACCCTGTTTTTCATACCCTCATTAATATTATTCAGGAAGTAACTTTACTTATTTATCTCTTAAACATAAATTCTCCTATTCTTAATTAAATTATTTAACATTACAATAAATTTTAGACAAATGTATGAGTAATTTTAGTTGTCAAAGACAGTTTATAGTTGAATAATAATAACTTCAAGTTATACAATAACATAATGTTAGTTTCTTCTAAATACACTTAACTATTTTCATTAATAAATAAGACTAAGCAAGTTATAATCTACATTTACGCTTTAGTTAATAGTAAATTCAAAACTTTCACACTTGTAATTAAAACTTTATCAACTATAAGATTCGAAAATATTACTTAAAATGACTGTTAGTAAAATGTCAATTTTAATAACAATTCGAAATTTTAATCAATCATAAACTACATATTAAATTTACTATCATCTTCTTCCGACATTTAGCAAAACAATCTTATTTGAGAACAAAATTTCTTTTATATTGCATGTTTCATTTGATTTTTCTAATGATTTATGCGAAATGAATAGAGAAAAATAGAACAGTTATTAGTAACCAAAAGTATAATCCAAGATAAGTCTAAGTAATGAATAGATGTATGCGAAGAAGCTATCGGTGAAGGAAGCTTAGAATTGCGTGGGGAATTAACAACGATTTTTTCTTTTCTGATAACAATTATCCGGATTTATGGAACACATCTTTCAAATGGAATTAAGGCAAGCTGTGCTATAAAACAACGATTTGTTTGAGCTAGCTACGTAGATGCAGAGGCTATCTTCTATCACATCAAAGTTACTGGCAACCATCACTCAGACTCGCAATTACATACATACCTCGTATATCGTACTTTTATCTGTTAAAAGTTCAACATCTAGCTGATAGAATGTATAACAGTTAACATAAAGTCATTGATTGTATGTAGTGTAAAGTGAGAACGAGATTAAAAATAATTTATAAATTATATTGTTATATGTCACTATACTTCAAATATGTGACAAATAGGCATTTGAGAAAAGTGACAATGCAATAAATAATAATATTTATTTCTTGTTTTGTCGTGTATAGGATATAAAGGTTTATGTAGTGTATAAATCAAATATGCTATGCAATCGTAATATATTAATGTCATAACCCTTCCCCTTCCCCCAATTCCAATTTCCACAAATCAGGAAAACAGTCAATATATGCCAAATGGAGTATCATAAATGGTGTTTTATAAATAACATTTCACAAGTCACCAAGCACTAAGATAGGTAGGTTCAGTCGCTTTTTACAGATTGCTAGGAAGCATTTGTGTTATGACTAGGGCAAATTGCTGAAGCATAAACCTAAACCGGAAGAAAACCCCATCGGATAGGGATGACTGAAACTACAATATTTTTATCGACCAAATCTGATAGGATCGTACGGATATCTTCTATTACGATATTTGATTTTGTTCTATCGTATGGTATGTTTTCCACCAATTTATGCTATACCAATTTCAAACAACTTTAATCAAAGAATCCCAAAGCAATTTAAACTTCATCATAATTTTTCTCTATTCAATCACATATATATGTATATATATATATATATTACACAAAATAATATAAAGAAAAAGAAACTAACGAAGAATTAACAAGACAAAAGTCATTTACTAGAATCATAAACTAAATCTGAATGGGTGCGCGAGTGTGAATACAACAAAAGAACTAAGGATTTTCAGTAATAGAACATTGAATGTTGAAGTAATCTGACTGATTCTTTTCAAAAGCAAATGCTTAAGAAGCAAACTAGAAAGAAAAAGAATATGTCAAGTGCTGTCAGATAAGGTGCCAAATGAAAATGGTCTTCACAAGAAAAAAAAACATACGAGGAAATAGATTCTTTTAGAACGAGGGGGCACATCGTCCAAACATTTACCAACACAGAAGACATTTTCGCTAAATTGTATATTATGTCTAAATAAATAAGTTTCACTAAAAGCCCATAGTGTGCTATCTAAATCCATCTACAACTCACATCTATTCAATAGCTAGCTTTATGCAATTGTTTCAACTGTAAATGATCATGTGCCCTCGAAAATTACTCTCGTGGTGAATTAATTCATTGTGAAATTCACTTTATTCACCCCACATAAGTAAATTAAGATCGTTTTTTACATTTGGGTGGAATACAAATTTTGTATTTACTGCAGTGGCTTCAAAAATTTATTTCTCTTTTATGTATTTGTTGGTTCTGAATATATTTAACAAGGATAATTTTCACATCATTTAAAACGTTTTATGTTCGACCAACAATCAAATGATTTTTTTATTAAATTTTACGTTCCTCTTATTTGTATGCTTTACGCACGATATATCAATAATGAATATTTGAAAATTTTATTTACAAATAGAAATAAGTTCGAGTATAAAAGTTGATCAATATTATGATACACAAATATCTAGCCTTTTATCAATCAAAAGAATGTTTGTATTGAAAGTTGCGAAATCAACATCAATCTTTCAATTCTGCAACATATCTTTTACTTCATTTCAATAAATCATTTTATATTGATTGATTGCATTCATAAAATATTTTATGATATATACAGTCATTATTAAAATATGATTTTTGAATATCTTGAATATAAATTAATATCATTTTGATGTAACTGATTCTTTGAGTTCAAATTTATTAATAAAAGTTACAAGAAAACGTTTTTTTTTAATTAATCTTTAATAATATGATACGATTTTAATTAAAACTATATTTTATGGAAATTTATTCTTGATTCTTATAACTTAAATAATAAATATCCTCAATATTTACGATATAAAATGACAATATAAATGTTCTTTGCGCTTCTATATGAAGATAACTAATAAAGGATAAATGATAAAAAATGTTTTAAGCAATATTTAAAAAAATTAATAAAGGATAAATGCTAAAAAATGTTTTAAGCAATATTAAAAAAAAAAAATATTTATTATATGGAAATTTAGAAACAGAAAATAAATATGTTAAAGTTTTAGCGCAACCGAAATATTGAAATGTTTTGAATTATTTTATGTAAATCAGATATAAAATCGATTATTCATTCAAATTTATAAGTTAAAACTCAACTTTGCTATACATGTTATATTAGAAATGTCACAAATGAAAGAAGCTAGGTCTTGACTACTAAAGAAAAAATATGACGGCAACATTGTCCATAAAAACTGATATAAGCTGTGACTGAAAGCATTTTATCTAGAGCCAAAAGTTCTGAAAATACGACATTTCAAAGATAATTCTTAAACACAAAGACTATCATCTCCCAGCATTAAATTTATTTCTGCAATATACATTATATCTTACAGCCGATTCACTTAACAATTCTTATAAAATATATGAGCGATTTTCTTTTATAATAATTGTTTCAGTTTTCTATACATCAACAAATATAAAAAAAATTTCCGTATATTGTTAGTCTAGTCAAAATTCAGGCATTGAATGGGAAACGGAAAACTGCTTGAATGATTCGAAATTACGAATCACTTCTGTCTTAGTTGACTTGCAATAGGGTAGGAAAGACAAAAAATAAAGATGTTGTAGGGAAGAAGTTTTAAATCATTGCTGTTACGAGTCGTTTTTATTCTGTTTATATATGAAATATAAAAACATGTATGGAAATTTTGAAGTATGTTAAATTCAACACTTGGCATATCGGTAGTTTTTTAAGAAGGTATTTATCTTAAAAAAATACCACATATTGGAAAATCCGGACTGATCCGCAAATAAAAGAGACTCTGGGGGAAAACGAATCACAAAAAAATATAAATGACTCGAAATGAAAAATCGTAACGATTTTTTCTCGCTTAGAAAGGAATCATAACTCATATTTCTGCAGAGTGCTAGTTTATCTCGGATCAAGGTTGAAGGATGGATCGACCCATACCGATGAACCCTCTTAAATACTAAAAGTGTTAAGAACCTCTATTATTACCTAACTAAGAACGAACATTATAAATGACAAGCGCCCTCTTTATTTCTTTTCATTTCTAAGCTCAAAAAGAAAAATTAATGTCGTCGCTGCTACTAGATACTCATACAATAATCAAACATTTATTTATTAAAATATTATCTTTTGTGTAATAAATTTATATAATATTTTTGATAAATTATTTCATATTACAAATTAACAAAATAAATGTATATGACCATAATTACGTTGACATATAGATTTCATTGATAGATAAATAATTAGACATCAATTTTGTCACTCTTGACACTAAAACCACATTTCAAGTAAGTAAGTAAGTAATAAATGAATGTGTAACTGAACTAAATGAAATTTTAGGGGTTATAGAAAATATATAGAACGCTTAGAAATTTTACTTCATTAATATTTAATGAACCAACATTTCAATTCTACTCAAAATACACAACAACTATTTACTTAAAATTAATTTTCATTTCATAATGCCAAATACATATTTCCAAAGAAATTAGCGCCTAAACTTGCATTTAATTACGTTTTATTAATCAATTGTATCGTTTATATAATTGCAGACTATTAATAAAGAGACTATTCTTAACACCCCCTTCTGCAAAAACCTATTCAGATGAAAGATTTTGTATATGTCTGTCTATGACAGTCCAATCAATCGTACATGTTAAAAATATCTAAATTCTATATTAAATTATACATACAATTCGCATTTTCTGAATTAAATAGAAATTGATATTTATATAGAAGGCATTGCATCTGCACTGTAAAACAATTTAAATCATACCATCTAAAGTATTTTTATTTAATTTTATGCCTGTTTAGTAAAACAAGAAGAAAATCGTTTGTATTGTATATAAAAATTCTATTAGAAGAAAAATTTCGTGAAATGCATTTGCTTTATTCATTATACCGGGATTTCGTTTTGGTCTCCTCGTGTTTTAGGAATAGCATAAATGAACCTAATCCCTCTATATACGTAATTGTACACAGGCAATCTTGTTACATTTGGGATAATTTAAGTCATTGGCGAGTAGCAACCATTCTACTATGTAAACAGCACCAGATTGTAATTTTGTCTTACGTAGGTTTATACTTCTTTTATGTCACTTAATACATGTTTTATATACAGTAAGAGCCATACATACATAATAGGTTCACCTGATTTTAAATAATAAAATTAATTTTTTTTCAAATAATAAAAATATTTTTATTTTATGAAGTAATTTGGTGCTTTGCTGCAAAACCAATATTAAATGAGTTGATTAACTTATTTATTAAACGATTTATTTGTTTATGCATATTTTAATAAAGTCGGTAAGTAAATGCCGAGAACATAACTTCATTTAAACGTCACTCCGTTATAACGTCATGAAACTTGCAGTCCATTGAATGACGCTATAACTAAGTTTGTGTGCACATTTTGTTATACATAAAAAACAATCATTTTTTAAATTTGTTTAAAAAGAAGGATATTTGGGACACCCGCTTTATTGGGACAGAATGTACCGTTTAAACACGAATATATTTTGTTACCACAAACTTAAGCCTGTCATACACTTAAGATTTTTTCATCACAAATTCTGATGAGTCATCGAAAGGGGCGTGGTTATTGAAAAGTGTGACAAAGATAAAACATGCTCACACAATATGTAATGAGGTTAGGTTATTGAAAAGTGTGACAAAGATAGAAAATTTTAGCTCCGCCCATTTTGTTATGAGTCATCAGAATTTGTGATGAAAAAATCTTACGTGTATGACAGGCTTTACGAAGAAAACATATAAAAATAGTAATAAAAATATATTAATTAATTTCTTTATAAAAATATTGTACAGATTAAATTGCTTTCGTTAGAAAAATTTATTTAATTGGTAAGCCAATGGATATTGGAATATTATTGTTAAAAAATTAATTGTTTCTATCTGAAAATAACACGCTTTTATCCTTCACTGATCTAGCTTAGTAGAAATCATTAAGTTACATGTCCTTTATAGCATATAAAGTAAGGACTAAGTTTAAATTAGTAATTGAATACTGTTTTTGCTCACACTATAGAAACAAGTCCCTCACGTTTCTCGCTTCTGTTTCAACAGATTCAATTAATTCCATTCAATATCTGAAATCAGTCGCGGATCGATTTTAATGTTGAACATTCTGCATCTATTATACCAAAAATTTATTTGAATCTTTTCTGGTTAGTATATAAAATGAAACGGATTTTTCTCTTTTTACAATACAAAAATAGTATTCAAATATTGGCATATATGTACATTAGCGATTTATTAACAATTTAAGAAACTTTGTTAAGAGCGCCGTCTGACTACCGCTAAACTTTCAGAATGATAATAGGAAAAACTAATAGAGATAATGAAATGCGGTTTTCACTATTAAATCTATTATTAAATTCTTGAAATCCTA
>JAODFZ020036428.1:0-11913 GCA_027574845.2 Deinopsis erosa
CATTTCGCTCCAATTGAATTAGATCACCATGTCAATTCACCTACCAGACCTCAGGTAAGTTTTTATAAAATTAGAGGAAGAGAGATTTTCAATTATTCTTCATTTAGGTACCTCCACCTGAACCGCCACGTAAAATATCAAGAGACCGTCAATCGCCGTCGACGAATCAAAATACGTCGCGTAAATCCTCACAGCATGAATATTCACCGCAACGTGATTCGCCGCATCACACCAGCACACCAGTGCGCAAATCGTCGCATGAAGCGCTATCGCGCAATTCAGCGTTAAACGAGCGCTATTTCGATATTGAAAAAGTGCGTTCGCGTAGTTTGGATAATTTGCTAAGCGAGCCCGAGCCGACGCATCTCTCCGATTTGGGATTAAGTCAATCTAGATTGAATGATCGCTATCATTCAATTGAACAATTGCCGCCTATCAAACCAGTGCTGGCGAATACGAACTACAAGCAGGAGATGGATTTCGAGTATCCGGATATATCGAGTGTGAGTACATCGAATCGTGGCGGGCCGCGATACATTAAATCACAGTATAGCGGTAAGAAGGCGCCGCCCGGTTCGCATTCATCGCGCGCTCAAATCGAAAAATCGGAATTTGTGGTGCGCAGCTCGGCGATGTCGGATACGAGCGAAGCGCCAAGTCTTGCCAGTCATGTACGTCGCGTACGTGTTCCTAGTCAAGCGTCCGACGTCGATCAATTCCTCGACGAACTATTCAGTCCGGTTCTCGATGGCAATTTGGACGAGTTGAGCGATGCGCGCTCGTTAGCCGCTAGCATAAAAGGCGGCGATAGTTTCGATGATTTCTTAAACGACGCAATGACTTTACAAGATCCCCTCGTTGATATGACTGATTCGCGATTAATTGCATCGAAAATTAAGGGCGGAGGTCGAAATAGGACGAACAGTGAAGGCAGTTCAGCGCTGGATGAAGAAGTCGAGAATTTGACGCAGCAACAGCAGCAAAGTAACGGCAACGTGGATGATTATATCAGCGATCTGTTTAG
This sequence comes from Deinopsis erosa, assembly GCA_027574845.2. Taxonomy (NCBI): domain Eukaryota; kingdom Metazoa; phylum Arthropoda; class Insecta; order Coleoptera; family Staphylinidae; genus Deinopsis; species Deinopsis erosa. Next base: position 1,025 of record JAODFZ020036428.1, read on the forward strand.
GCCAATCTTCATCAATGATAGCTTAAAAGCGTTGACAGAAAAGCATAATTTGGTTGAGAGTATTAAAGGTGGCGGCACAACGCATCAACCGAATGGCACCGCAAGTTCCAGTTACAATTTCAATGCGCCGGTTCACAGTCCGCAGTCAATGCTGCAAATGTTTGGATCGCCGCCGGACAGTTTCGTTTCCATGTACAATTCAATGCAAGGTTTGCCAGCGAATGGTGGTGATATGGCTGCCTATCAACAGAATTTACAGCGCGCTTTCCTGCAATCGGCAATGGCGCAAAACATACAAATCCAGCAGCAGCTTTTAGCACAAAATCAAGCCCTACAACAATTGCTAACCACGCAGGCGAGCGATGTGCAAATTGAGACTTTGCAAACGACTGTACGCGCTCAAGTTCACACTGAGCCAAGTCCGAATCATAAACCGATTTTCAATAAGAATCGTAAAAGCGCATCGCCGAATGATTATAAAATACGCAAAGCTAGTTCGGAGTCGTTGAGGAGTGGCGTGCCTCCACCGCCCCCAATGCCGCCACCGTTAGATTACACCGATCCATCGGAAGCGCGTCCCTTCTTAGATCCGTACGGACGCGCCAAAACGGTGCGTATTGGTAAGTGGCGCTGGCCGCCACCAAAAGATGGCACTAATGTGGAGAATGGCGAAGATTTTATGCATTTCAAGATGCGACAGCATCAACGCAAAGTGACGCCGAATCGGGATGTGAATGGACATGGACAAGCGTCTGCCGAATGGGACGAAATTGATTTTGAGCAGGTGGTGAATGAGAAAGTCACTAAAGTCACGTCGAAAAGGAGTTTTGATATTGGCGCTAATCGACCATCGCCTGGCAGCGTTGGTAAATTGAAGTTGAGCTCGGAGATGCGTCAACGCTTAGAACAGGTGACTGCTAATCATTCGGTGCGTTCGACGAGCAGTAAAGTGGATAAACCGGCGCGCGTTGTTAATAAATTGGAGGATACGAGGAAGATGATGTTGGAGCAGCAATTAAGTGGACGTTGGGGTGATACAGTGGATGCGTCCAGCGGGCCACCGAGTCCTGTAACGCCAGCGCAAGCTCGCGCTAAATCGCCAACGCAGACCAGTTGGAATAGTTCGAATTGGAAACCGGGCCCGCCGCCTCCACCAATCGGACCATCTTCATTGCCACCCGCTCCTTCAGGACCCGCGCCACCTCCTCCCATACGTCCTCCCGCAATGGAATCGTTCATGGCGCAACGACAGGAACGCGACACGTTCGGCGTGCATCAAAATCGCGCCGCTATGAACAATTCAAAGCGAAATTCGTTTAGCGCAAATTGGGATATTCAAAGCACCGTGACGCAGGACACGCAGGATGATACAACGAATTGGGCGAAGGACTCAGACGAGAAGCACAGATGGGATCAGAGTGAATCGCGCAAATTGAATCCATTGATGGACGATGAATGGGATATAGAGCAAAAAAATCGAGCGAAGAACGAACCGACTGAACGGCCCACATTCCGTACGCATCAGTATAGCAAAAACGCGGAGAAGGAGCGCGAAAAGAAGCATTCTGTATCCACACAAAATACAGACAAACTGGAAGGTAATTAAGTGAGGTTATGTGATTAGAAAGTGCATAACATGTAATTTGAATATTTCTTCAATTAATTACATTCATTGATTTTGTTTAGTACAAGAATGGCCGGAATTTATGCGTCCAATTAAAACGCCACCAGTTTCAAAATCACCAATCACCACACAACCCGCACAGAAGGAATCATCACCGAAAACTGGTTCGAGATTATTACCACTTGGTACAGCTGCATGCGTTACATACAATCGTGTTTCCTGGATGTTGCGTGTACGCAAAGAAGTTTTTACACCCGCTGAATCATTAGGTAATTAAAAATCATTCGCGCATAATTAAACATAGCTATTTGAATAAATTAAGGTTGGGTTAACTGTCATAATTTGAAAACAAATTTGAGGTTATGTCATAAAACTTTCTTTATTCTAACTAAATGAATTTAATTTGATTTCTAGGTCCACCAAATGCGCTGCATTTAATATTCTGTCAAATTGCATCGGATGTTTATGGGATCACAACATGCATGCGTCTAAATCAAAACGAACGACGCGCTGGCATAAGTATGTTAAGCGGATACGGCGTCACAGCGGAAAATGTAAACACTCCACATCGTACGAATATTAAGCGAAATATTATTGAATTGGCACGAACATGGCCATTATACTTTTCAAGATTCTTTCCTGTATCCGGCGCCGCTCAGGTAATATAACCTAAAATCTGTAGAAATGCGAAATTAACAAAAAATTTGTTTAGTTATCCGAAGTGCAATTGATTGCCGTCTCGCATTGGGGCACGCATTTAGTTAAAGTCGAGAATGGTGGATTGCAAATCATCAAGAGCATTTCGTTGAATGAAATTGCGGCGTGTACTGCACCAAGACCAACCACTGTTAACATTGAAGGATCACAAGGACGCATATCATTGCATGCACCACGCGCGCAACAACTTTCTGAAATGGTATCAAAATTCTGCATGGAAAATCGAAAGGTAAGTTCTAATTAGATGAATTTCTATTTAATCCACTTTCAAAACACATCCAAATAAATAACAATAACAAAAAAAAAAGAACGGAACAACAACAAAATTACTAAGTAATTAATTGTTTGTTAGAGAAATACATATACGATAATTATTAAATATGCTCTGATTACTTTTTTAAGAGCATCATATCGCATGTTTAGCAGAAAGTTATCACATAGCCGTACATGCAACTAACTAGTTAGTTAAAATAACATAAAAAACAATGAGCCATGTGAAAGTCACTTTTTTCATGTTTGCTTCTCTTCATAAGCGATGCGCAATGACTTTTAAATAAATTTATAAATAAATTCAATTGAAATTCAAGGTGTGCGACTATAAAATTGAGACAGAGAAAAAAAGAATAATGTTTATGATGATGAAGGATATTTTTTTAAATATAATTAATCAATGGATTTTATTATTTTCTATGGTATTTTAAGAGATGACATGTGATATATGATTATGTAATATTCGTAAAATGTTTATTGCGCAATAAACAATTGAATGAATATTATATGTACATATATATAAAATTAGTTAGATTGACAAGATAATAGATGGAGTCACCAAACATAAGTAATATGAAAGAGATGCAAAAAAGAAGTTAATTATTGGTTATGGAAGGATGTAATATAAATTATATAATGTAATATTAACGGTACATTGTTATTTTGGTAAGATTTTATACACATATACATATATAATTTATTATAATTATTTAAAGAACGATTAAAGCGAATTTGAGGTTAGGTTTTTTCGTAATATTTAATAATTCGTTCTGATAAGCAATTAGATAAATTTAAATCATATTTCGAGTAATCATATTAATGTAAAATAATTAATATTAAATTTTAAATTAACGTATTTGAAACAGAAATGAAAACTAAAATATGATAATAAAATTCGCTTACTATTTGAACAATTTTTAAACATTTTGCCATTTTAGATTATGCTACAATAAAAATTGATAATGAATTAGGTCATCTAAACTAAAAAGCTACCCATATATACGTAATATGAATCAAAAGAGTAAAATGCGTTGATTAAAATTCCAATATACATATAACTTTCAAATAGCATCCATTCAATTAGTATTGCTACATTAGATCTTATACAATCAATTTTAATTACTCGTCCAACCCCAATACACGTCAATGAACTTTATTATTATGTATAATAAATCAGCATTGATTAATAAACAAACAGTGGCGAGCAGTAGCAGCAGCAGCAAATTCAGAGAGCTTTTTTTTCTTTAAAAAAAAAGGAGAGAAACAATGTAATGTGTGAAGTGGTATGGATTATTTCTGACCCAAATAATTGTTGAAATGGTCAGTAGTGGGTCAGTGTAACTATTAGAGCTTGATTTAGTAAGTACCATGTTCAACTGGTCGTATTATTATTACCATCACCATCACCACCACCGCTACAAGCAAGCACATACATCACCACCTCAACTTCTCCGTACAATTATCAACGTCAACCTGCTGATGCTGTTTGTACGTTGTCGTCGTTGTGAACGCGTTCGCGTGTGCGCCTAAAACTGCAAAAAAAAAGGATTTGTGAGATTTACATTCAATCAACATACATACAAACACAATATGTACAATGGATAAATCAACGTATAAAAGCTTCAAAGACAATTCCATTTCGAAGAACTATAAAGCGACCTCATTGGATAGTTTAGCGAATTCATCGAATCCTTCGGATTGCCTGAGCGATGATAGTCACGATTCCGATACGGAGATTAAAGGGAAGAATAGTTTCGCCGTGCAATGTGAGGTGTATGCGGAGAATGGACCCTATTCGAGTATTCGCTCATGGACGAAATCAGAGAGCAGCAATTCGGATAATACGTCATTCGAGTACGATGAGAAGAAGAATGATAAGCGAATGGAAACGATACCAGAGGAGAATGAGCCGAAAGTGTCGGTGAAGGAGATTCTGGCGCGTTTTGAGAATTTGCGTGGCAAACGTGATAAGCAACAGCAGGCAATTAATAAAGATTGTAATAATAATGAGGTGGTGCAACAACAGCAACAACAACAACAACAACAACAGCATCACCATCAGCAGCAGCAGATGCAAGTGCCGAGTAGCGTATTAGATAATTTCAAAAGTTGCAGTGAAGAATTTTATATTAATAATAATAGTAACAATAATAGTGTTTGTAGTAAGAAATTGTTGATTTGTAGTGATGATAAGAAGCATTTAATGGATGGTGGAAACGAAACATGCAAAGATGATAAGAAAGAGGTAAAATGAGAACTGATCATCCTGTTTTTAATGCAAATTCGAAATTAAAAAAAAAACGTAATTAGCACGCGCGTGTGCGTTTTATTTTGCAAAAGCCGTTAATTATTTTCATATTAAAAATTTATTTTGTATTCATTTTATGTGTGCGCGCTCACAATAATAACGACTTTCATCAAATTTACTAAATTACTCTTTCGTTTCCTAATTGAGACAAGTAAATTTTGTATAATATTTCATTTGTTTTCTTTTTTATTCACAAAGTATGTATAATTAGCGCGCGCGCGCGAGCGCCATCTATTGTTGTTCATATTGATTGAATTCAACAAGCTCCGTTTTATTGTACGGTAAAATTGCATTGATGAAGATTTTGTTTAAAATGCAACGCTTACTGCATTACGCGCTACAATTAAAGTCAATAACCCGAACATATGCACTTTACACACTTATCAATCGTACCGTACGTTCATAATAATTATACTAATTAACGTATTTTACTTCTAATAATACTATGCGTACTTACATTTTAATGACTTTCAATTCATTTCAATAATTCGATTCGATTTTGTTTTATGAGCATTGATTTCTCTGCAATCACTTATAATATTAATCGATTGATTATGAAGATGCATGTGAAAGAGAAATGCGTTTTTAATTGAATGCAAAATATGATAAGTGAAAGGATTTTTTTTTGACATTTGCGTTGTGCCTCTAAGATGATGATAATGATAATGATGATGATGAGAAAAACAAAAGCCACTTATGCAATTGTTTCCTCTTTTTCCGCTTTGAATTTCTTAGCGTTCATTTTTGTTTTGCTCTTTTTGCAATTTTACTAATTGACAAAAGATGTTTTGTTTTTGTTTACATCTATTATATTGTTGTTCTGTCTGTGAATAATGCAAAACAATTTTTATTATATGTACATTTATGTATAGGTATAATATGATGAACGCATCGCGTAAATATAGCGATGGCTCATTTGTTTTTCTTTACTATATTTAATTAATTAATAAAACAAATGATGAATTGAATTGAAATTATATAAAACTTTGGTATGAGTATAGAAAGTTGTTTAATGAAATTCCAAGGAGAAAATTAGTTGTTTGGCATGTAACGAAAATGGTTGTGATGTGAAAAGTCAATTAGAGAAATTTATTGAGAAAATTTCAATTGGTTTATGTGATCATTTCGTAGAATAGATAAATTCTGCAATTGTATCGATAAATATTTATGTCAGTCATAAATTTACGGTTATATAGAAAGAAAAAGTTAGGTTATGTTCGAAATATATTGAAAAGTGAGGTTATGTAATATAATTTTTATTCTATTTGCAGTTGCAAGCAAAATCTCCAATCCAAAATCGGCCGAATCATCAAATTGAGAGGAATTTAGAGGTGAACACATCGCTATCGAGTATCAATCATCACCAAGATGTTTCGTTGCGTAGTAATCAACAACAACAACAGCATCAGCAGCAACAACAACAACAACAACGTGGTGATCATCACCAACAATTACAACATCAACAACAACAGCAGCAGCAGCAACAACAACGTGGCAATGGTGCTCAATCACCCAGCAGTCCATTACCACCAAGTGGAAAGCATTCTCTTATGCAGTTTGCGATGCAGAATTTCCGACAATGCACCGAGTAAGTATCATGCATAAAATTTAGGTTCATATTGTATATTATTTGCAACACATGACTGCCCATTATTACTATGTGCTCGCTATTCCTTCATTTATTAATTAGCATTACATTTAATGTTACGATTCACATGTGGAACTTTTCGAGTTTGTGTTTTGTAGTTTGATGAACAAGCGCAAAACGCATTGTGGAAAATTAGAAAGCATCCAATTTTTTATTTTCATTGATAATAATTAGAGAAAGACGACAACTTTTATTTATTTATTCATTTATTAGTGAATTAATTTTGTACGGGATACATGTGCGGGTTTTCCATCACATTTCGTAAATGCCATCGAAATCATCGCAACAGCAGCGAGATGTAAGTTAGTTAGTTCGTTGATCTTTTTAGATTAAAAAAATGATGTGAATTAATTTTTTTGTACGTCTATTCCTTTTATAATTCATACATAATGATATTTTTATTATTCACTTCGTTTTTGTTTAATGAAAGTTCTGATTTAATTAAGTGAGGTTACCTCTTGGAATTTTTGACATTATGCTGAGGTTATGTAATTTAATTAAATTTGTGTAATATTATTTCATAAATTATACGATGGACAATAAGTTCTCGTGCACTTTATTCAGCAAAATTTTATTTTAATTCAGCTCTTGACAAAATTTTTTAAAATTGTTTGGAAGATAGCTTTATTTTACTTCAGGTTTTGCATCATATTTTTGATGAGATGCAAATCGAGACAACGTAATTTGAATGTATATTGTATGTTTATTTAAGTCTTATTAGTTTTATAGATTATATCATATGTCAACTAACTTATAGGTTATGTTATTTTTACCTGCGATATTTCAAAGCCAATTCGATTTACATATTAAGATTTTTTTGAAATTCTCTTAAGTGTGGTAACCTTATTATATTAATTATAAAATAAATAATAGGAAAGGAAAAGTGCTCTAAACTAAAAAACAATAATACATAATTTTCACACACTCACATACACTTTTAACACAAAAAAAAATAAAAGGAATGAATGAATGAAGCCAAGAGAAGTGTGTGAGGGAATTTTTTTATTCTAATTCTAATTCCAACATCAAGTTTAGTTTACACACAGCCGACATTCAATCAACATATTAATAAAATTCAATCAATGATATATTTAGATGATGATTATGTGCGCAATAATAAATTCTATTCGGCAACACGAAAAAGTTTCAATTTATATGAAAGACGGTTGTTAATTGCGTGCGTTTTTGTTTTAATTTAATAAATTAATTTGTGTTGTTTTTATAGATTGGAACTACTTAAAATGGATTCATCGTTGAAATCGAAGGAGAAACGCAAGGAATGGACGTGGAAGCAACAAACTGATTTAATTAAATGGCAAGCGCATCCAATTGATGGATCATTGTTGCGACTTGATGAAGAGCTGGCACCGCTCGCCATTGAATGCTTTGAATGCATCTTGAGATATTGCGGCGATTTACCATTGACACCTGAAATGAGTGAAGTTAAATGCGTTTATACCGTTCTAATGGTGAGTTTTTCTCCATCTATCTATACACTATTTTTATTATTTTCTATGCTTACTATTTTAATATTAATATAATTAATTTCTATTGCTTTTGGTTACTACTTGCTATTTATGGTATTAAGTAATTAGCTTGTAAAATAGTTTCTTTTTGTTTTTCTTATGCGGTTATGTGGTTGCCTATCATTTCGACATTTAGAATTGTTTCTGTTTGGAAATAATCAAAGTGTGCTTGCTATCATTTTATTTCTATCTTTTATATAATAATACGCGAGTGACAGTGTGATTATAAAAATGTTTCGCGGACGTTCATTTAGTCAATTCATTGCAATGCATTGGGAATTATGGCCGATTTTCATACTGATGGGCGGCGTGTGCATTGGTGTACCAGCATTTAGCGCGTATTCTTCACTTAAAGCGGATTTGTTCGTTACCAAGAATCCAATATTACCATGGAATAAACGCGATTTATTACTACATCCACATGTACGCACTCTGGTGAAGCTAAATATGAAGTACGAGCCGAATCCCGATTTGGATAATTTGTATAAATCAATGGATGCGAAATTGAAAGAGCTTGAAGGTGGTGCAAAGAAACATTAATAGATTGTACTAATTTCAACTAATTATTAAATATATCGCTTTGGTGGTGGTTAATTCATTGATTGAGTTAATAATAATTGTTGTTTGATTTTGCTTTTCTCATCTAGCATTGTCACAAACATCTACTTTTACGTGATGAGGTCTACTGTCAGCTAATGAAACAAACAACAAGCAACAAGTCCGATTCGCCTGAATCGTGTCAACGCGCCTGGCGTTTGCTATCAATCGTTGCTGCATATTTTGCCTGTTCCGAGCATTTAGGACCATTCCTAATGGAACATCTATCGAGCGCTGCAAATGATCGTCGACGTATTTGTCATGGCACAGCAGCTGTTTGTTTATCAAACCTACGCAAGACACAACGGTGCGGTGGACGTAAAAATGTGCCGTCCGTTGAGGAGGTAACAGCTGTGAGTGCAGGCCGAAGTGCACGTCGTCAAATTTATCGTTTACCAGGTGGCGCTGAACGAGTTGTTAATACACGTTGTAGTACAGTTGTAGCTGATGTTATAGCGGAGCTTTGCAATTTGATTGGCGTGCAAAGTGTTGAAGAACAGCAAGAGTTTAGTTTGTATTGTATTGTGCAAGGCGACGCCTTTACAATGCCATTAGCAGCTGACGAATATATTCTAGATGTCACTACTGAACTACATAAGGCCGCACAGCCATTCTATTTGATATTCTGTCGTTCAGTTTGGTATTATGGCTTAAAACATGATGCTAGTCCATTGTATACTGAAGTCTTATTCAATCAAGCCGCACCGGATTATCTAGAAGGACTTTTATTGCGTTTAGGCAATCCAAATTTACCGCCAAGCATTATTCGCGATATGGCTTTAATTGCCTCATTACTGCATCGCGCCGCCGACTTGAATCACTCACCAACGCTCAAAGAAGTTAAATTCCTATTACCAAAACCTGTACTGGGATTGAGAGAACCACGACCGCCTCAATGGCTCGCTCTAGTCCAAACGTCTTGGGGACAAGCAGCCAATTTGCCGGTAGCACGCGCCAAACATCGCGTCCTACAAGTCCTCAGCAATTGGCAACTATTCGGCAGCTCATTCTTCGCCGTAAAGCGCGTCCTAGGCGAAATTGATAATTGGCAAGAGCACATTCTAGCATTGAATCGTAATGGTGTGCATTTCTTAGATATGACAACGCATGAAACGCTACAGCATTGGCCATACGCTGAGGTTATTTCGACTAGGAAGGTGCGGTCGGAAGATGGCGCTCTCTTCTTAGATATGAAATGCGGTAATTTATTACAGCAACGCGTCACACGTTTACAGACTGAACAAGCCCATGAAATATCGCGATTAGTCAGGCAATATATTACGCTAGAACAGGCAAATAGTCCTCGAAGTCCTAATTGAGATCATTTGGATGAATCAGTAGAAAATTGCTCACACCTACATATTAATTGTATATAAATATATATCTAACGTAATTTGTTTTGTTCAATTTATTACTGCAAGTTAATTACCATTATATATTATTCATTTATTTTATGATATTATGACAAGTTGTTGAAGTTTTGTTTATTTTGATAAATGTGAAAATACAACGAAAAATTGAATTTGTTTCATCAAATTAAAATGAAATGAATTGAAAGTAAATTATTTGAAAATGTTATCCATAATAGAGTTAGAGGATGTTTTTAAATAATTTTCATTTCACTTGTTTAGGTCTTATTTTAGTTTACATATTAAACGAATTATTAAAAATATTTTCATTATTTTTATTTTGTTGTTATGAAAACAATTATCAATGATATTTAAATGTAAATAAAATTTATAATTTTCATATACATAATAATATAATATTAATAATAATTATAATTATAAAAAAAAAACAATGGCGCTTATTGTTTGTAGCTCATTGAACAGCTACATACGTATTATTAATCCGACTACAAAGTAGGAAACATTTCCCTATTTTATCCTAATATGTATGACTTCCTAGAACAAATTCACTTAACATTTATACGCTATTCAATTGTTTATTAATGCATCAAACTTGTGTGGGTGTTTGTTGTTGTTGTTGTGGTGATGTTTTATGACCGTTTTGTGGCTGGCCCCATCTTTTGGCTGTGTATTGCACATAGCCTGGATCGCCCGGACTGTTTGGCTTTTTACCGTGCGATTCTTCCATTTCCTGTGGAGGTGGATATAAAAAATGAGGTGTTACTACGTCATATTTTCCATATTGACCTAAAAATTTATTAATAGTATTTAATAATTTGTCAATAAAAAT
>JAODFZ020036430.1:0-18364 GCA_027574845.2 Deinopsis erosa
AATTATAGGCACAAGGACAATGTGGTTGGATGTACTCCAAGTATAAACAATTTTTTTGCTTTAGAGCATCATCATATTTATTTAAGAACTACATAGAAAGATTTTTAAATTAAGCTATTCTACCTAAGAAACAATTGTAAAGCTGAAGGTTTACTATTCAGTCAGTAAAGACGATTTTGGTGTATTACGCGTGTACTTAGGACGACGACGACCTTAGCATGCCCAATTTTCTATTTTAAGCATTCTACCTGATTGTAAGACATCAAAGAGTTTTTGAGGTGCATTTTGCAGGTAAACAGCTGTATAAAGTACAAATCTGAACATTTTTAATGCAGCTATAGATATAGATTTTAATGGCCGAACAGAATTTATCGAACAGTTCATCTTAAATGGACAATTTTTTAGCAATTTCAGTCTTCAACACTACAATTTCGTTCCAAGTTGGCTCATTGGCTGATTAAAATGTTTTGTAATAAAGGTTAACTTTATCGTTAACTTTCTAACTAAGTTGTTTTATTTTTTATTGAAATTGTCCTCTAAATTTTTAGAGACATTATTAATACATTTAAAATTTGTTAGACGATATTTCTGTGACTTGCTCTACGAAGAATTTATGTGTAAATAGAAATCGAATGAATTTTATGCTAATTGGCATTTTTCAAATTGCATATAATGCAAAAAATTCCTTATAATAATCATATATATAATAAAAACAAATAAATTTGTCATATTGTTATGGCGTATTAATAACTTAGCAATCTCCCACGGTGATATGACTCTATGAACGAATTCGTATACTTTAATTGATAACTAACATAAAAAACATCATTACATTACATTTGTGTGATTTAAATTCTAAATAAACAAATATACGTGGAATCTGCAAGTATTCCTATTTCATACTCAAATATCAACACAATTCAGCAGATAATTTTGATTGTGTTAAATTACTAAATATTTGTTTTATAAATAATTCCTCGATTGGGGAATTATGTGGAGATAATTTTTTTGTTGATGGCCAGGTGTGTCTCCAATGTTATTGTCCTTCTCCTTCAAAATAGATCCTTTCAATGTGCGCTGAATACCTGTGTAGAAAGAAATGAAGAAATTCAATTTTCAAGTAAGTATAATAACGTTTTTGGTGAAAAAGACCTTTCTTTACATGTTTATTGAACACCTGGTTTACCTACCCTATTTTAGGTCATAGAATGTTCGTCAAATTTCTAGAACTCACTAACAGATTCGTTGTTTTTGTGTTAGAATGAATTAGCATATATTAAATATTCATCATTTCAGTCCAGGCTATACATACGCAAAAGTTATAAAACATAAATAGGTTTTTTGCACTACTGCAGCAAATTGATATCTATTCAAATCATCAACATTTTCATTTAACGTTAATTTGTATCATTATTTTTTGCCTATTATTAATTAAATTATGTTTTAATTTGCATTGCTAATGAAGAATCTAATAAATTAGCTTTTATTTGTTTATTATTGCGTTTTCATAACGCATTTTATGAGAATTTAAGGCATTTCGTTCCATCTAGTTTTAATAGAGCGTACTAAAATGTTCTAGCAACGTAGGCAACTAAACCTACTGATTAAATTCAAAAATGTTTCCGAAATTTAATAGTAGTTTTATTTTAAGGATTATCTCCCTGTTAGTAGCTTACTGCTATTAAAATGTTATCACTTTTCAGATTTATTATAATCTTTTGTTAAAACACTAATAAACTTGGTGTTTATGGCAGTACACATTCTCATATATGAATTTTCAGATTCTTTTTATTATGGGAGACTATGAACAGGGCCGTGTAATGGTATGGGCAAATGGGGCGATAGTGTTAGCAGAAAAAAGTATCGTTTTCAATCTGGTGGATATAAAGTGTTAAAGTTGAAGATGGATGGTATCAGTGGTGGCAAATCCGGATTTCTTGTCTTGTATGTATTTAAATGTCGTTTTATGTTTAAAAAGTTAAATTTAATGTATTTTTTATTGAAGTACACCAGAGACATACCCAGGGTTATATGAAGGTGGGGATGAAACTGAATTACTATGTTTTATCGAAAAATTTTAGTTGACTGATAAAAATTAATGAAGAATTGTATATGAACCCCATTCGACCCCTCTGCCTGTCACCATGATGGGCACATTTAAAGTTTTTAACGTTTTTACAAAAATACCCTACAGAAAATACAATTTCCAATAGCATTTATATATAGAGGGCGTAAAATACAAGCACAAAGGTATTGTAAGTTGTCCCAGCGAAAGGGGGCAGTTTAAAATTAAATTTTTTATGGATCTGAATGGAACTGAAAATCAATATTTTTTTAGAATAGGGGTCTCATTAGCGTGAGTCAATAAATAAAAAAAATACGAAGGGGTTTTCCATCAATTAAGTTTTAGGTCGATTTTCCGATAAGAAGTTCTAGAAACGGGGGGTCGCTGATCACCACAAGGCATAGATTACGAATATATAATAAAACCCCCTTTGAGGGGGTCGGACATGAAAAAAATTTTTCACAAAAAACTTTACACTTTACGCTTTACACTTTTAAGAAGTTTCGACTAAAGAAAATATAATTTCCAATAGATTTACATATAGAAGGCGCCCCACCATGAGGGAGCAGTTAAAAATTAAATTTTTTTATGCATATGAATAGAACTAAAAATCTATATTTTTTTAGTATATGGGTCTAATCAGCGTAATTCAATAAATAAAAAAAATACCAAGGGGTTTTTCATCAAGGAGGCGTTTTAGGTCGATTTTCCGATAAGAAGTTCTAGAAATGGTGGGTCGCTGATCGCTACAAGGAATAGATTACGAATATATAATAAAACCCCCTTTGAGGGGGTCGGACATGAAAAATTTTGTCTCAAAAATGCACTTTTTAGAAGTTTCGACTAAAGAAAATATAATTTCCAATAGATTTACATATAGAAGGCGTAAATTACAGGCACAAAGCTCCCTTAAATTGCAACACCATCAGGGGGCTTTTAAAAATTAAATATTTTTATGGATTAGAACTGAAAATCCATATTTTTTTAGTATAGGAGTCTCATTAGCGTAAGTCAATAAATAAAAAAAATACCTTTCCATCAAGTTTTCCATCAAGGGGGCGTTTTAGGTCGATTTTCCGATAAGAATTTCTAGAAATGTGGGATCGTTGATTGCCACAGGGCATAGATTACGAATATATAATAAAAACCCCTTCGAGGGGGTGATCATCAGAATGTTTTGTCACAAATTGTTTGTCACACTTTTAAGTTTCGACTAATTGTAAAGAAAATATAATTTCCAATAGATTTACATATAGAGGGCGTAAATTACAGGGACAAAGGACCTGTAAATTGCCCCACCAGCAGGGGGCAGTTTAAAATTAAATATTTTTATGGATCTGAATAGAACTGAAAATCCATATTTTTAGGATAGAGGTCTCATTAGCGTAAGTCAATAAATAAAGAAAATACCAAGGAGTTTTCCATCAAGGGGGCGTTTTAGGTGGATTTCCGGTAAGAAATTCTAGAAATGTGGGATCGCTGATCACCAGAAGGCATAGATTACGAATATATAATAAAACCCTCTTCGAGGGCGGGTGATCGAAAATTTTTGTCACAAAAATGAACTTATAAGAAGTTTGGAAGAAAGAAAATACAATTTCCAATAGTATTTTCATAAAGAGGACGTAAAATACAAGCACAAAGCATTAATACGGAAATCTGATTCATGTATTTTTGTCACTTAATAGTTTTTAGTCTTCGTTGAATGCTAATTCAATATTTAATCCATCAGATTCAACAGTAAACGAAAGTGTGAACGAAGATGTGAATATATATCTTCCCTAAGATCCCTAAGATTCGCTATCTATCTGTTCGAAAAGGGGCTCATCGAAATTTTTTGTTTCAAATATTCACTTCTAGTATTTTTAATGTTTGTGGACCGAACAGAAAGAAAATACATAAATACAACGATATAAAAAGACAATTTTCAAAATTCTAGATTTGGAGGATGAATCTGAATAAAACCCAAAATCCATAAAATTCTACATAGTAGCGTACGTTAATATATAAAATTTTCTTTTCCCACTATACTTCTCTGAACAAAAAAAGCATTTATAGGTTTAACACTACAGGGTGTTAAATTATCTAGGCACGGTCCTGAATATTAATAAACAACAACTTGATAAAATGCAATAAACATAAATTTATTATCGTTTGATAAAAATACATTAATCTGGGCTATTGTTTGCTTGTATGTGAGGTATATACCAGTTTAATAAATTGGTCTATTGTTGGTTATCGTTTCTTTTTTGTTTATATGGTGAATTTTTATAAAATGAACACAACATGTAATCTATTACAGCTCAAGATACGAATTAAAACAAGAATTTTATGCAAACTTCTTGTCATAATTTATCAATTTGAACTTAACAATTTTTGCTCATAATCACAAATTACATAATTTTTCATTCAAAATCGACAAAAGGATTTCAACTTTCTTTTTTTATTTTGTTTTGTTTCAATAGAAATATACAGTATATATTAACGTTCCACTTCTGATTACTTCTTCTTCTTCTTCTTCGTCTTCTTTTTTTGTATTTTGCATTACATTAACAAATTTTTACAATTGAATTGCATAAATTCGTTAAATTTTCATTTTTATAATAAGTAACTGAAGAAACAATCATATAAAAATGAAATTTTTGGTTATCTACAATACTATTTAACATATTTCACAAAATTCGCGTTGTTTTTTTACTAATTTTATGTGTGGAAAATGAAAAACATTGATTTTACATAAAGGTTTCTAATATATGTTCTTGCACATGCAAAATTGGAGCAATTTTCTTTCTGTGATGAAAGTGTGAATTTAAGCAACATTCAGATGCTCTTTTATATATCATACTAAATTTCTTTTTATAATATTTATATATAATTATGTAATTACAAATATATAAGACAATATACATTTGTTGTATGCATTATGTGAAGACATTTCGAATCGAGATTTGATTCGATAAAATGCGTTCAAATTTCATCTTAAAAATATAATTTTTATCTACAACTGTTTGTTTGCCACTTTTTATTATTCAAGATATGAATACATACAAAGAACTATTTATTTTCCATCATCTGCTTAAAACAAAACATCAAAATAAAAAACAAGCTAAAAATTAAATAACAAAAAGAGATTTAGTGCACATTATTATATCCACTTTGCTTATTTACATATCAATAAAACAAAATACGATAATCATATGAAAACTTTTATCCGGATAGCGCGTAGAATATATTTTGTTGAGCTTAGTTCTTCATTTTTTTTCTTCTTCTTCATTTAATATATATATATTTATAATATAGTAATAATAAAAATCAATTAAAAATTATTTACATACTTTATATATTTATAATAAGCATAAACATGTAGTGTCATGGAGATCATGAACCGAAACTTATAATTCTAATACCTCATCAGATCATGTGACAGTTTTTATAAGCACAAGTGTTTATTTATAAATAATTATCACATTTCTTCATAATTAATAACTAGACAAGAATAAAAAGTGTTCAGTAGCACTTTTGTTTGAGTATTCATAATAATAATTAATTAATTAATAGTATAAGAACGTTGCACTTTTGTTTTAATAAATAACTTCATAAACAGTTGCCTTTTTATCTCCAGATCCAGTCACTATATATTTATCGTCAGCTGATATATCGCAACTTAGTACACTCGAAGATTCCTTCGACTAGAAGAAAAGAGAGAAAAAGATGTTGTTTGTTAGCATATGTGAAATGAATAATTTAACATAAATGTTTAGATACCTGGAATATGCTGGCTCCATATGGTGTCCTCCATGCATTCAATAAATTATCTTTGCCTGTTGAAACGAACCATTTACCGCAAGCGGCAAATCTAAGACTAAGGACACAACTTTCATGCAAATGCAATTGATATTTATCGGGTTTCGATGCATGTAGCACTTCGACATTCGAATTTTCCATACCAACGGCGAGCCATTCGCCGGTTGGACAATAACCGAGCGAGAAGATTTGCGAACTAAAGTCGTGCTGTTGTAATTGTCTACCTTCTCGCAGGTCCCAACTACGCACTGTATTGTCTAAACCGCCAGTCCACAATTTCGTGCCATCGGCGGAAATGTCTATACAAGAAGCACCATCTGTATGCCCTTGGAATTGTCGTACGAGCGTCTGATTATGTAAATCCCATACGGCAATATTACCATCCGAACAACAACTGAAACACACTTTAGAGTCTGGACTTATTGCCAATGCATAACAGGCTGGAGCACTTGATGTTAATTCAGCTTTGATGCGTGGTGTCGGACTTGCCAAGTCCCAAATTGAAAGATTACTAGCTTCGCCTCCGACAATCAATGTTCGTCCATCAGGAAGTAATTTAACAGATCTAATGTAATTGTCTCGTTGCTAAAAATTGATTTAAATTAAATGATTGCATAGGCGAATCACAGCCAACGCTTACCAAACAATCTAATTGAGAGACAGGACTTTTCGATCCCGGTTGACTAATATCCCAAACCTTAACGCAACCTTTACCACCAGTGTACACATACTTTGTCGGATTTGATATAGTGACAGCGCAAACAACTTCACCATGGCTTAGGGTATTTATCTGTCGTGCATGTCTTGGTATACCCGGACCAATTAATGCATCTGGCGGAAAAGGGACTGGCTGCATTTGTCCATCAGCGCTTACATGAAACGAATATGCACTGCAACATAGAAGAAAACCACAGGAATAAATTAACAGAATTTACAAGAGATTCGAAATTAACTTACGGTTTGCCTCCAGGGATTCCCATTCCGGGAACAACAGGAGCTCGCATCTGTGAATGCGGATCGTAACCCACTTGTAATGGAGGTCGTGGATAATTATTCAATGTTGGTGCGAGATTGTTGTGGATCGCACCGTAAGCTCCAGCTGCTGCAGCTGCCGCTTGAAGATCGTGCGGACCTCCACCTGTTAATTAATTAATTGATCAACTGATGACATATTCATTTCAATCAATTAAATTGACATTTACCATTCGACATTCCAGCTAAATAGGGATATTGGCCTAACGTTGGTTGCTTAACAACTGGTTTCATATCACCGGCTCCAGCTGCGGCTCGAGCGGCTGTTGTTGGTGTAAGTGGCTTTGAAATAGGTGTTGTCGGTTTATCACCATCCAATTTTTTTGTTGAAGGAGTTGAAGCGTTACTTGAAGTGCCTGATCGAGGACTATGCGGACCAGGATGTTCTTTTTTCGTTGATAATTTATCTATACCATTTTCACGTGGTGACGCTGTACCATTTGGGGGTGAAACTGGATCTTCAGATGCATCATCAACCACCAAATCCTGATCACTTTTTTCGCCATCGCTATGCTACAACAAACAGAAAAAAAAAACGCATAAAATTAATAAACCATCTCTTGTTTTCGTTTCTGTTGGTAATTAAAATGAAAACAAAAAAGTCTTTATTACTTTGCGCGTAGCATAACATGCGAAAAAATGTTGTAATTAGTGTCGTGGGTAATATTATAACCATTTGTATGTAAACCAAATAAAGGATATACATATACAGAGAGAGAGAGAGAGAGAGAGAGGGAGAGAGCGAGAGTAAGTACAAAAAGTACAACATGAAAACAAAGGGTGATTTGCAGTGGTAGTCACGTATCAAGAAGTCAAAGAGACGCCGTTACCGACTATTATATGCTAAGTAGACCATAGTAATGTCTCATAATGTAAAGAAAACCTACACATGCATTCAAACCCAACACAATACATAACAGGTTTTTAAAAGACTTGTAACTTTATTATCTCATGTTATATAAAACTAACGAACATAACTCATACATAATCATTTAATTATCATTTTGCATTCTGGAACCATTTCAACAGTTTTATTATACACACACAGATATGTTTGGCTTGTCTTTCTTTTTATCTAAATGCGACCACCCAACAACAACAACAACAACAACAACAACAACAACTTAATCCGCTTGTTTAAATAAGATTTTATTAAAATGATTTCTTTTTATTATTCGATTAATATGCCACTAACCAACCACCTGACTGACTTACTTGACTCTATTTATTCATTAAAAGCGAACCTGTTACGTTTGAATAATTTCTCTTTATGTAAATATTATAAATTATGTCATCGTATAGAAAATTTATCGTAAATCAGTTGCATGCAAAAGTTTTATTTTATACCTATATGTGTGTATGTACATAATATTTGTATGTGTGTGTGTGTGAGTGAGTAAAATGCATTACGACTTTTATATGCAATTAGGAAACAATGCTGTTAATCTTTTTCACGCTTTTTTATAATCTATGGTTATATAAATACATTTCCAAGCAACAAAATAACAATAAAACAAACAAAAAAGAAACCCAACTGAGTATTTTTTCGACTATATTTAAAGCCATTTGCTTTACTAGCTCATGCTTAATGGTGAAGAACAAAGAATGTATAGAATAAATGACGCGTTTACATTTACAACGCAAAAAAAAAGTTGTACGCTGCTGCTTTCAACATAAAGTAAAAATTTATTTACTCTTTTTTTTTTTTGCGTAATATTTTCAGTAAATAAAAGATGTCATTAGTTTTGATATGTCAAAATAAGCAAAAACATTTCAGTACTTCACTTTTTTATTAGCAATAATAAATTTTATTTTCAAATACAATATAAAAATGTTATATAATATTTAAGTAAAATTAAAGTTAGTTAATGTGTGCACATAATATTTTATACAGTGACGGAATTGCAATGCAGAGGGCCCAAAATTTTAAAAAAAAACTGTATTTTTTGTGACACAATTGTTAACTAAACCTGCCAAGGGTTCAATAATTTGTAGTTCCGCCATTAATTTCACATAGTGAATTCTGGAATGAAAAAACGTTTTTTTGAATATAATTTCTAGTTTAAACGTGAGGGGGCTCTTAAAAAGAAAGAAATTTGTCTTTTTCTAAAATTTGGTATTTCAAAAATTAGTAGGCTTTGTAAGGTGGTTGGACATATGAAGTTACGCTAATGGTTTTGCGTACGTAGATAATTTTTCAATTTAGTAAAACTGCAGGAAGAAAAGAAAAAATTAGTAATAAAATTGTGCTCATTAGAAATTAAATTTTATGAATCAATGAACAAAGTTTAGCAATAAGAATTTCATTTAGAAATGATTGTTTATTAAAGGTAATAAAAACCGTTTTAATAACATATCGAATAAATTAATTATAACAAGTTAATGTATCCGCTCTGGTCATTAAAGTGCATGGCAATTAAAAGCAAACGAATTTCCTATTTAGAGTTATTATATTGTGAATAATATATTTTGTGAGAAATGAACAAGTCGTGATATTTACGGTAGCATTAAAACGAACATAAACGCCATAACAGATTGACTATCAGTTGTTTCTTTCTATTTCGTTTGTAGTTATTTAAGTTGTTTTATGACTTTCGAAATGATCACTAATTAAAAAACAGTTCCAGATCGTTCGTTCGTTATGTTCGCAGAGAGATAAGCATGATGAATTTTATTATTGTTATTATTATACGATATTTTAGTATCAATAATGAAAATGTTTTTTGGCTAGCAAATTGATGAAGTAGTTGTAGTAGGAGATTTAGGTCATGCGGTTTTTGTTGAAGAGCACTTGTTAGAATAATGTCTCCTCGCTAAAACGACATTTTATATTATAATAAAACATTCCTTGCATTTACTGTCGTCTGTTTACTGCGCGTTACGTTTATGACTCAAGCTGTGAACTGCACTTGCTAACATAAAAAAAATAATATATAAAAGCATTACTCTTAAAACTTTTGCCAAAGTCTGAAAGGATTCTACTTTTTTTTCTCTCGTTTCTCATTATAAAATTGTTTGCGTAATTAAATTAGCGGGAATAAAACAAACATAAAAGTTAAAAAAAATATTCTACGTTACCCAGAATTTAGATGTTAATTGTACTCGTTTGTTAATTACAAGCTACAAGAGTGGTTAAATGATTAGTTAAAAAAGTTAGTACGTACTTTCATACTTACGTGGCCGAGATCCTTTTCCTCCTTTTTGATCTTTTTGTTGTGCTCATTTTCTTGAGGTGTTCGAGGTCGGTACTTCTCCCTTTCAGCTGGAGATATTGAATTTCTCTGTAAATTAATTCATTTATTAGTTATAATTAGATTTACATTTAAAAGTGTTAGAAAATAGATAAGAAGAAGGAATTGGTAAAAGAGAGAGAGAGAGAGAGAATGTATGAAAAGGAGCAAAGGGACAATCTAATAAAATGGAGTGAGCGCTCATTTAATCTGGAATTTCAGGAAAGTGACATTAAAGTAACCGAGAATCCAACTCGTGAATGTACTGTTAATAATCCAGTAAATGAGGCGACCGTCGCGATGAAATAGGTCATGGAAGCCACCAAGTTTTACAACCCCTCACTCCCAACTCCGTTCCGGGCAATTTCGTTTCTCTACTCCAACTCGATGAAGCTTTTATTTCCTCAAGGGAATTTGTTCAGCATCAGAAATGAAACTGAACACAAAATCGAAACATATCTCTTCAACAATATTTTTTATTCGCTTTTACACATCTTTGTTGTTGTTGGATATGCACAGAGGGATGAAATTTATATATAGATATATAATAATATATAAAGCAATTTAAATGTCGACGTTGTAAAATGTTCACGAAACAATGGATAAAGTTTTCGCCATAGACTAAATAACCAACTTGAATGTAAATGTAATTTGGTGTAGAGTTTCAGTAGCGATAATTAAGAAGGACATGGTTTAACCACTCCAACACCGCATAGTACACATCCCTGCAATCCACTAAGTGGTCGAAACAAACAGAGTTTAAGGGTGGGTCAGACTTTGTGGTTGTGGTAATAGAGCTACGTGTAACTTGCAGAAATGTTTCCCGCGACGAGAATTACATTATGAGATTCAACTTGCTTCATGACCAACATACTAAAACCCATTTTCAATTACATTCTCACTACACTTAAAACACCCATACTCTCTCTGTCTAACTCTCTCTCTCTCTCTTACACATTTATTCTAATTACTTTTTCACTGATTATATTTCATTTTTTATCGCTTCAATTCACATCTAATTGCTAAACTGCACAATTACTTTTTTATCAATCAAATAACCATTAATAGAAATTATTTAACAAGGAAATGAGAATCACACACAACTTTTAACTGCATATAATATTACAATATAAAGGGTTCCAATCCCCAGACTACAAGAGGTACACGTGTTTTATAATCATTAAAAACTGTATTACGAATTATTGCAAATAAAAAGATTTTTTAATTAATAAACTACACACATTATTTTTTTAGTTTTGTGGGGCCCCCGAACACTATACTAGTGTTAATCCACTTAATAAAATAATGATTATTTATGATCTTTAATGTAAAACGTTTCTTTAATAACAATTGTATTAATTCACGTGGAAATTGTAAATTGCTTGCAATTATATTGCGAATCATTGAAGTGAGCGATAGGGTGACAAGATACCCTCAATGCATACAAATGCTATGTGGCATAAATTGAGGTTATATGTTCATGGATATGTGAGAGCACTTCGTGCAATTGCCAGTTTTATTAGGGGGGTACGCCATTGCAAATTTAACACCCCACACGTGTTACGGACTCGACTGTCGCGCATTTTACAACTTCAAAGGGGGGGGTGGGAAATCGATACATTTATACATACATACATGCATACACCGTGCAATGTTTTATTACCATTCAAATAAAAATATTTGTTTTAAGAGCGACTCGTTTTCGACTAAATAACATCCATAAAATATTTTATTTCATAAAATAAATTTATTATCGTTAAGTATTTGATAGGAATTCGTTTTTATTATTACATACATTTCATGCCAATATATATAACAATTGACCATATTATTTCGTATCTTGATATACATAATAAATAGAAGTTTATATTTAGGGTTGTTAGTAATAAAATTTAATGTTATAATAAACCGATTTTAGTTAGAAACCCTCCCTCATCAGATACATGTTGTGGTATCCCAAAATAACTATAAATTCCAACCTAACAATTGTTACTTTATAATAAAATCTAAATCAAAACGTTTTAGGAGGGTCGGTGTGTGTAGGTGGCAGAGTGTGCGTAATACTCAAATCACAAAAGATAACATTTTGTTGTTGTTGTGTCGTTGTGAAAATCACCGCCATAAAATGGGAAACTCATTGTCCTGCATCCGAGTGGAAATGTTTAATAGATAAAGATACCTTTTAAGCTATAAAATAGTAGGAAAGCCGGTAGCTATACTTTATGGCATCTAGAGAGATATATAAAACATGCACATGCACTTGATGCATTTCTGCATAAAATTTAAAGATATAAACGTTGCGAGAGACGACATTCAGCATGATTACTTTTAAAGTTAGATAAAGTAGTTTTCTATGTGCGGATAGATATATAAAATTTTATTCAAATCATTGGCTGATGTGTTATTAAGGAATTGCTATAGAAAATTTTTGTTTAGTGAAATTTCCTGGAAAAGGAACAAGAAGAGCGAATTGGCAGCGTGTCCTAAATTCCATGTTGTGGAAGGAAAGTAGCAGGACGAAGCGCCATAAAAGTATGACAGAATGAATTTATAATAATGTTGCAGGGAAAACTAGTAAAGTGCAGACCAAATGCGGAAAGCTAACTTTATTGCCGGCGAGGTACAATAGCAGCAATTCAAATGCGGGACACATATAATAACGCGCAGACTTTATTGTTTGTAGTGTCATCCTGTTCGCTCTCTCGAGAAAATAAAATACCCACAAATCTCCAACATTTTCGAGAGCATCTTATATAAGACCATTATCCATTTCTCTCTTATAGTTTTTTTTATTCATTCATTCTTATACACTTTTTTTATTCTTCATCCTACTCGCGCGCACTCTCTCTCACGTCCATCCTCAATGAATATTATCGTTTCAAAAAAGCAGTTTCACCGCGTAACATGTTTATCAACTACTGTTTAAATAAAACATTTTAATAATAATGAAAATCAAATAAACTTTTATTTGTTTAAGATCACATTGAATAGTTTGCTTAAGACTTGAAGTTTTTTCCTTCGCATTCATTTTTATTTTTTAAGAGCGGCGCGTACGCACTTGAACATTTTTTTGTTTTCTAATTGAACCTCGAGTGTTTTCTTTATCCCCCGCCCTAAAAAAAAATCGTTGTTTGTTTAGGTCGCATTATTTAGATAAGGACATGCTATCTAATTAAGATGTTTTTTATTTAGTTGGAATTTATGCTCAAAAAGGGCTGCTATTGGCAGTAAATTGATTAGGGGTAGCAGTAGGCTTTTATCTATCTATCTATAGGTAGGTATATGACTATATAAAGTGAAAAGAATGCGCCGATGAAATCCCATTTATTATAATTTAGTGGATGCCCTTTGTTTGAACAAATGATTTGTTTGAAAAGACCGGAAAATCTTTTAGAAATCTATAAATTTGTTTTTTTTTTCCTCTTCTTCATCATATTTATATAGATAGATGATGGTCGACATTACACTCACTCAAGCGAGCGCATGCACAATAAAAGCTCTTAATTAATTTATGTCAGCTACAGATAATTATCACGCAATTTTATAATAAATGGCAATGAATATCGTAACGCTCGACGAGGCGCCCTCTATTCACAAATGAAGCGTTTTCCAGCGAGAACAAGAACACAAGAGAGAAAGGGATAGATAGAGGGAGAAAGAGCGAGTAGCGTTGGTTGCTTTTAGAAAAATAAGATTTTTTTTTTATTTATCCTGGAGTTGTGTGTTAGGGAGAGGAAATAAAGAGCGGCATTAAGCGTAGCTGACAGCAAGCAGGAGCGGATAGGGACGTTAAATGGATTAGATACAGACAGGGGGAATGGAAAAATATTACACGGCTTGCGATGATAAAAAGGTGCCAGTTTAATCCTCTAACAAGAGAGGGAATATTGCAGATTTTATTTGTTGGTTGTACACACACACACACACATTCAATGCGTTTGTTTTGGAAGGGTGGCTTATAGAGGATTAATTTATTAAATATTATTATATATGACTCACCATAAAAAAATGGTACAGATTGAAGTATCAATTTTTCACTCATTCATTCATTTGTTTTTCCTCCTATCTGTGTGTGTGTTTGTTAATTTATTAACCACGCTATTTGCGAATTCATTTTTAGCTTGTTACATTTTTTGAAGAGTACACTTTAATTAAAAAGGATAAAAATTTAACGTTCCTATGACAACAATGTAGATTAATAAAAAACAAATGTTGTGCGTTCCTCAATTGTTTTTTATTACATTACATTACATAGTTTTCATTATTATGAAGTTGTGTGAAGTTGTTAACAAGCTTCGGTGGTGTATTATTAGTTATCATAAGGGGACAAGTATTCCCATTAAGTTACATATTGTCCATTATGGGGTATGAAAGTTGTTCTAAGTAAGGGTGAACGTAGAGAAGAGGGTGCGCTTCCCCTCCCCCCCCACTTTTGTATCGATTCAAACAATCATTTTTCACATATTGTATACACTGATTTTTATTAATACTAACAGAAAATATTTTCGGCTTCACTATTTCCTTTAAAAAGCAACGTTTTTCTTTTTTTTTCTTCTTTTTTTTGGTAGGGGGTTGTTGCAGAAAAAAGGGAACTCATATTTGATGATGAATTGATGATGATGATGAGAGAGTTTATACATGAAATGTAATAGGCTGGCGGGAGGGATGAGATTTGATGGGTGGGTAATTTAAGAGAGGGTGAGAGAAAATAGGGGCTCGATGGGGGATGGGAGAGAGAGCTAACGCTTGGGTAATTGAGAGAGATTAAGAGATCGGGCGCACCGCATAAACACAAGACCCTCTCTCTTACTACACAAATCAGTTTTCAATTTGAAATCATTGAATAATTAATATTGACTCACAATCACTGGTGTCGCTTTAGTCATCTCTTTAACAGTTAATTGAGATACCGCGATCGTTATCATCTTTATTACACCTACAGCGCAACTAGTTGCTTAATTAGAGATAATTAATATTTTAAATAAACACCTGTTTCATTCATTTTATACAATTTTTCTTTTTATTTACTGGAATTATTACCTTATATGAAAAGCTTTCATAAATATTTATCTAACAAATTCGAAAGAAACTTTTCAACTTTTTTTTTTACTTTGTTATAATAATCATTTATCTTTCTAGCATTTCAGAAATGGAAAAGAAGTTTTATGAAATCAAATACCAGCCATGGGAAGTTTTAAAAGATTTTTTTTTTGAAATAAATTATTGTAATTTAATTTATAAGATTGATTAGCTGTAAATGCATTGCTTTAAAGGTTAAACTTATAACATGCAGTTATTGTAAACGAAGAAGTTCTTTAAAGGTAATAACCGGTAGTTCCTAAGTACTTCTGTAAAGTTGCTAACTAGAAACGTTTTACATAATAATGCAGCATTACTGCTAAATAAAGAAAAAAGATTTAAATGTTGGCAAACACCATTTGTTTTCACAGTTAATTTAAATGCATAAATATAAAGTAAAAGAGAGAAAAAAATGTGCATGGTGGTTGTATAAATATTTAAATCCATTTATTTGCAATAAGACATTGAATATAATTCGAGGATTTTGGCAATATTCCTAAACGTTTTGATGCACGAATTGTATTTGGCCGAGCGCCAAACGCGTTCTATAAAACATTTTTTCCTTTCTCTCTGAAAGTTGCTTAAATAAAACGTTTCACTACTGCTTGATAATAATAATGATGTTGTAAAGATGACGAATTAATAATTGCTGTTTTCAAGTTAATAGTTGCTTAAAAGCGATAAAAGTGGATGAGTTCCATTATATGTAAGTATGGAAAAGTTTGAATGTTTTCCGCAATTCTCGCCGCCGCCGCACTCGTTAGAAAAGCGCAGTAAGGATATTGGATTATCATCACCAAAGCGAAAGTCAACCGCGAGAATTTCAAGCGTCAAAAAGCACTTGAAAACGACAGAGAGGGTGCTACTTACCACCAACCCTCCCATTCAATCATTTTCCATTTTCACATTCACACACACACACACACACACACACATTTATAAATATATTATATATATGGATGTGTGTATATATATATATATAAAATGGTTTCGTACGTCTTTTGATGGTTTTCCTCACACTCGAACACACACAACACATTTCAATTTATCGTGTGCGCGCTTCCACATTTCAACGATCAAAGCAACTTTTCTCTTTCTTTTTTTATTTCGCACCCTTGCGCTTAGACTAATACACACATTCACACACACCCACACGCACACACACACAAAAAGAGCCTACAGACAATGTTCATGCAAAGATTATAAACACACACTCTTCTAGTATATATAAAGTGAGGGTGTATTTGCATGTAGGAAAAGCAAATTTCCATTTAAAAGGTGTTTTGCATATACTCTAATGCTTTATGCCACACATGCAATTAGCAGAACTTTAACTAAAAATATATGATATTAAATATTTATGCGTTAATGTAAATAATAAATTTACGAGCGTGTTCATTCATATTTTAATATATTAAGATGAGTGCTGAAGTTTCCCATTAACGCGCGCGCTGTTGGAAACTAAGGGAAGTTGACTAGCTTAAAACGAGGGTGAGAATTGCGAGTGAATACTCCAAAAAATTAATGAGTAAATTATAGCCTTCCTTCCATAGATATTATAATATAATGACAATATTTTATTTATAACATCTTTATATTGTGTATTTGTTGAAAATGTTACATTATGATCGCGTTGTGCTGCATATAAATATTGAATAGAGGAAACGAAGTCGAACGACTTTTGCAAGCTATACATATTTCATTCATATATGAATATATGATACATAAGGATATGAAAAACACGCACACTTTGTGACAATGAGATGATAAAGATTTCAAAGTGAAGTTATGTGCGCCTCGTGTACATTTAAATTTTTATTTTCATTCTTTCATATAATTCTCATATTTCATTTATACATGTATCCAACTGGATTGTTTATATCCTCACATTATTGCTTCCACTTGAATACAAATAATTCAAAGAGATTAGATCAATTATCTTATTTTATGCACTTCAATAAATTTGTGCGTTTTCTTCAAATTTCATTTAATTTTATCAATAATTAATTAGAATATAATCAGAACAAAAAAATTGTTTATATTTTACATGTACAGTCGAACCTCTCATAACGAGCACCTCTCATAACGAGTAATTCGCATAACGAGCACAAAAAAATGTGAAGATTTTGCTCTCTAACGAGCGATAATTCGCATAACGAGTTACGCAGACAGGGGAAGTCCCTGTTTCCGAGACATTTTTACATTGATTTGTTAGGTGATTCGTTTAACGAGAAATTCGCATAACGAGTAAGATTCTTGAACGAATTATGCTCGTTATTAGAGGTTCCACTGTAGTTGGCCCGATAAAGTTACCGATATGTTGATGAAAAGTTGCCAATAAATTTTTACAAAAGTCCACGTAAACCATGATTTTTCTTCCTCGTATAAATAAGAATATTAAATTTAATTTATGTTTTCTCAATTTGCACTATCATGAGTTTTAGTTTATAAGATAATATTTATATGTAATAAAAATCCAAATCAAATTCCCAATCAAATAAATCAGGATTTAGTCAAGGAAATCATTTTTTTGATATCAATAAATGTTGCGTATGGCATATAATTAGGTTACAGTTAACCTGAAGCAATCCACCCCGTCTTTTTTGTGTTCTAAGTGGGCAACACTTTCTTAATCCTTCTCCAACATTCTACATACTTCAAATTTTCTTAATCGTTTGATTAAGTGGTGTGCAATTGCTGATATGATAATAAATTAATATACAAAATGGAGTTAATGGGGTTCTAATGGGGTAGAGCATGCGTCATATATGGCTTTCTTTGGGTAAAGTCACATAGCCTCTCCTACCCAATTCCGACTCTTACCTCTAAGACTGGTGAACCCTAGTAACCTGACCGACGCTCCTGAGATGCGGTAACCAACCCGCATTGATGGAGAAGGAAAACAGGGCTAACGAGAGCGGGAGAAATGGTCCTTCGAAAAGGGGGTTTGGGCGAAGAAGGAACTACACGTCTCTGTAAAAACTCAAAAGTTACGAATACTCAACAAATTCAATTCGTACTGATACACCAAGGCGACGAACCAGGCAAAGACTAAAGGACAAGAGAATTGAGAGATGAGAATTGGTACATACCTACATGGAACTACCAAATGGCTGGATGGAGTCGTGAAAGACCTCAAAAAGCTGAATGTCAC
>JAODFZ020036476.1:0-20247 GCA_027574845.2 Deinopsis erosa
CGATAATAAAATGCCGGCAATCCAATTATTTGGTAGAAATTTTTATCAGAATAAACTGATATTTTTCTGTTAAATTTTTTCATATTTCCACGTATTCTATTAAAAATCGAAAATTTATGTATTCCTAGAAGCTTAAGTGAATCATTACCTTAAATTTTATAACCATGCCAAAAAACAAACAATAAAAATGACATGATAATAATTTGCCGGCAATCCAATTATTTTTACAACTTCACATACCATCCACCATAATTAATACAAAATTCCTACCTTATTGATTACGATGTTAAGCTTCTCTTTCATATTTTTACACAAAACACTTAAAGTTACTCACTAAACTGATACAACACACCACTTTTTGATAAACTTTAAACAAGGCTAACTGTTTCAATTATACCAACTTTAAAATAATTCAATTTTAGTAATTTTGAAAATACGAAATCTATTTTGATTAAATCAGATATTTAATGCATTTAATAGCAAAGTTAGAATAAAGATGTTATCTGATAATCAATAAATTAGCTTGAGTAAATGATGAAAAGGAAATGAACCGTGCTCGACACATGTTTCGATGATATTGAATAGAATTTATGTTCATATTCACCCTAACCATTAGCAAAGATAACTGATACAAAAAAATTTTGTTGCAATGAAGCTTTATTGCAATATGTATTATGATAATTACAACTCTATTTACTACACATGATCCATAAAACAATATAAATCAAAATTTAAAATAAAACTAAAACTTATAATTAGATTATAGAATGTTAAGTTAAGGAAAAAATAAACAAATATTTGAAACAATATTTAAAGAAATTCACAATAGTTAAAGTTAGATAAGTATAAATTTAGAAGAACATATAATAAAGAATTTGCATGACTTACTTACGCTTTGGGTTTTATCAAATCTTTATTTCTTTCCAACATATCTTCCTTCTTTTTTTCTTTAACTTTATTTAAAAAGTTGTCCATTTCCTCCATGTTAGTTTCCGATGGAATTTCGCAAGTTGTTTTGGTTGTATTTTCATCATTGTTACTATTACTACCACCACCACCACCTCCACCTTCTCCCCCATTTTCTTCTTTATCAGCCCATTTGCCATCGTATGCCTCCCGGTCAACATATTTCTCGCTGGTATAATCATCCCTATCTTCTCCTTCAGACAATGGACCTTCGTGTCTAATTGCCTCGACTCCCTCAGTATCAATATACTTATTGATCTTCTCCTTTTCATCAACATTGGGCTAATTAATTAAACAATAAATATTAGAACATTTTTCTATGTCATTTTAAAGTTTTTAATTAACATACCTTTTTAGAAATATCTCTATCGGATGATTCTCCTCGATCTCTACTTCCGCTGTATGATCGACTGCGATCCCTTGATCGGCTTCTGTCGTATCTGCGATCGCGATGATCCCGATAACCACCTCTGCCAAAACGTCCCCTAGGCCTCCTACCCCTATTAAAGAATCTTCCTCCACCTCTTCCTCCCCTATAATCCCTATCGTATCTATCTCTGTTATAGTAGCCACTTCCTCCGCCGCCACGACCACCGCGTTGCGTTCGTGGATTTTGGAAGCGAGGCTTGTAGTAAGTGCCACGATCGTTGAATCGTCCTCTAAAGCCACCACGTCGTCTACGCCGATCCCCGGAATAGGAACGTGAACGAGACCTACTACGGGAATAATAAGAACCAGAACGTGATCTTGAACGACTGTAATAAGACCTTGATCGGCTACGGTAGCTTCGCGATCTTGATCTAGACCCAGAACTAGATCGAGATCGGCTATACTTTCCCCTTGAATGCGAACGACTTCGGCGTGATGAACGGCTTTCAGATCTAGGCCTACCTGGTGGTTCTGGTGGTTTGCCACGACCATCTTAAAAAAATATTAATAAAATATAAAGAATATTAAAGAAATGAGTTACCGTAAGCTTTTGGTGGACCACTAGGTAATGGTGCAGCATTCTTTGGTGGAGTTGCCAATCTAAAGTTACCAAACTTGTCTAACACAACTTGACCAGCTGGAATAGGATTTTTAGTTTGCATTGCAACAACTTGTTTTTTGCGTCCTAATTCAAGATCAATTTTCTTAGGTGCTGGTTCCTTCATTGTCATCGCTTTCCTCACGGACATATTCTTATCAATAGACGGTGGAGGAACTGGCTGTATCTTCTTAGGTGAATCTTGCAAATGATCACCGTTTTTATCATGTAATGGATCCAATAATTGATCATCCTGCCATTCATCGCGTTCTGGTTTACGCTTGAAACGCGATGGCGGCGGTGGAGCTTGGCCAACTTGCATTTTCCATTTTGATTGTGTTGAACTTGCCGAAGCTGACGCGGTTGCTTCGGCTACTGTCTGTCGCGCTTTTTGTTCACGTGATGGCGAAGGTGAACCCATATATCTGGAAACATTTTATATAAAAATTTTTACTTAAAACTGGATTTCTGTGTTTACCTCTTTGATTCCTTTTCTAGAGCATAGTAAGCATTCAATTTTGATTCCAATTCTTCTAAATCTGGCAAATTTTCCAACAACCTATTAAAAAAAATTATTTAAGAATTTATAGAATTTTAATATGGAAATATATTACTTCTTGCTGTAGCCAACTTTTTGCAATAAATATTCATCATCGTCTGAATTTAATTCATGCTTTTTGCTGCTTCTTTTATCCTTTATACCAAGTTCCTTTTTCAATGCATCTCTCCATTCGTATTCATCAATTTTGCGTTTTAGCTTTTTATCTTTCTTCTTCTTCTTACTCTCTTTCTTAGATTTCTTATCCTTTTTCTTCTTCTTCTTTTTGTCATCTTTCTTTTCCTTTTTCCATTTTGTACTTTCCTCTAAAAATTTCCTTACCTTATCCTCATAATCAGTATCACCTTTAGTTTGTTCTAAGAACATTTTCAATTTAGCCTCATAACTATCACTATCTGACTTTGGTCTCTCCAATGAGAATTCAAGTGACGAAGAAGTTGCCGGCTTATTAAATTGAAAGTTTGTTGGCGTTTCATGACCTGCGTCCATCATAGCCATACGTTTACTTAAAGGCGATAAAGAATTTTGTTTTTCGCGTCGTGACTTCGAGCGATTCTTCTTGCGTTTTTTGAAATCTGAATCACCTGAAGTTGAACTCGAATCGCTTGAACTTGACGATGAGCTACTAGAGCTGTCATTGCTTCCAGAAGAGCTGGAACTTGATGTAGAACTTGAACGTCTGCGATTCTTACGCTTTTTGCTTTTCTTCTTTTTCTTTTTATCCTTTTTCTCCTCCTCTTCGGACTTAAGCAATTGTTTTAATGCATCATTGACATCACCACTTGGCTTATTACTGCTCATATTCGGTAATAAAAGGTCCGGTTCAATTAAATTCTTAACAGGGTTCGCTTTATTTTTTAAGAAATCCAAACTATTCTGAGCTTCCTCGTGAAACGGTATAATCGATAAGCAACTTTGATAAGCCTTTTTGGCTTCTTCAAACTTATTTTCCTCCTCGTAACTGCGGCCCAATGCTACTAACGTCTCACCCATATACTTACGAGCATTTGCATGATTCGAATTCAATTTGAGAGCAGTTTCAAAATCTTCAATTGCCTTTTGAAAGTTACCACTATTCGCATATAGAGCACCACGCGCCACTAAACCTTCAACATTCTTTGGATCAATATTTAATGCTTTATTTAAACATTGAAATGCTTCAGTGTGTCGTCCAGCTTTGAAATGATCAATACCATCAGCAACATTACTATAAGCCCATTTACTTGCTTGCAATTGTCGCAATTCACTGGCATATTCGTTTTCCGGAAAACGATTCCTACATGGATTCATAAATGTGTTAAAAACGACAAATTTTACACAGCGATATTAATGACATTACCTTAACGTTGACATATTCGAACAATGAATGTCAATTCCCAATAATGAAGATAAATGTGATATATTATTGGGGTTATTGAAGCCAACGCTCTTCTCAAGAACAGTATCATAGGATTCATTTTTGTGTTCAAGCGCCTTCCTGTAACCATAAACAACCAAACAAACGAATTATAGTTAGCCAATTAACGACCACGTTTAATAAGACACGTAATAAATTAGATAATTTTATAGTCCTTTGTGCGATACCTAAAAAATGTCTGTCAATCTGTATGATAAACAACATTCCAATAAATAATTATATAATTATTTATACAATGATAAACTTTTGTTTAACTTATTTAACCTTTTATTTATTAACATTATTTTAATTATTATTATTTTTCGTACAGATTGGCAAACGAGATAGTTGCAAACAACATATTTTAATAAGTATACATACCACAAAAAACGAAAACAAATTAAACATTATTTCCATTTTATTTCCTGCATTTTGTAAAGTATTTTATTTATATGTTTACGTATTAGCAGACTAAATTATGTAATTTTTTTTACATAAAATCTCCTTTTTTATATATAAGACTAATATACATATATGTAATTTGTCCAACGGCTTGATAATACGCATACAATTTTTTTGTTACATATTTTATAATTTCAGGATTTTCATCAGTATACTGCGAAAAATATGCATGATTTTAAAAATACGGATTACACAAATTAACATAATAATATTTTATCGATATATAACCCATTTTGATTGCTAAGCAATGCCTCACCTGTTTGTTTGTTTGTATTGAGAATATAAATTATAAAGGAGATGACAATATCGGTGCATAAATTGCGCTTTTTTGTATAAACCCAATAGTGCTACAACTTGTGCTAAACACACACACACATTACATTATTTATTTATTATATTTGTTTGTTTGGTTTGATTTGAAATTGTTTAAAATATTTTGTATGTAATATAATAAGGCACTAATCATAGTTTGTGTTACGCACCTACGGATAAAAACATTTTTTATACAATAGTTCTTATTTAAAATAATTTCTGTTGCATTGTACAAATTCAACCGAAAATATTATATATTGTCTATTTAGAAGTAGATAAAAAAAGTAAGACTAACCATTCCATTATAAATAAGATGAAATTAAGACTTCCTTGCTATTTCCTCTAATTTTTTTTTGTTGTAAATTAATAAAAGAAAAGACTTGATTGTTTATATTTATATAGAAATTTAGCTTACTTGTACGCGAGTGGAAAATCATCGGCGCAAATTAGACCCAATGCTGGTCGATGTTCCGGATCAGATGGTTGACGTGTTGTACCTTTCATACCACACATTATTTTATCAGTGTCTGCAATGACTTCTAATACTTCGCAACATACTGAATCATTCATCATATAGCTGCGACTTACACCTTTACGATCAACAGCTGGAATTATATTTGCAACAGGACAAAATGCCTGAAAAGAAGAAAACTATTATATAATAAATCAATAAAACGAATGTTTGTAAGGCTTCTCAATCAATAAGTGAATTATGACGCTTAAATAAAAAAAAACATAGACTAATTAATAATATTATTATTTTCAAAATAATCTCTTGGAATAGATAATTTTTTAATTATGTATATGTAAAACGTATGTCCGGAATTGCACAACATTTTTAGAATAAATTCATCAAATTATTATCACATGATGAAAATAAATCAATATTTACATATTTAAAAAAAATCTAGTCATTGAAAATGAATATTACGCTATTGAATTTAAATTTACTTTTGCATAAATGTAAACTAATCGAATAAAATGATATTTATTTTTACCTTGACATTAATATCAGCCACATAATGACAAGCGACTCCTACACCAGTCGTACAAAGTACTTTTAACATCATACCAGATTGCATCTTGCTTACAATTGTCCCTAATATAAGATCACCAATCTTGACATTCTAATAAAACATAATGAATTAAATTGTTGATAGAAAAAAGAATTGAATTATTTATTACTTCGCGAAAATATTTGAGCCTGCTCTGTTTATCAACATTCATAAAGGTCTCTAATGCTGGCATAACAGCATACTTGTCCTCCGTAATTGGTACATCAGACGGTATTTCGGTTTTCTCAAAATTCTCCTTTGAATATAAAATATCCGCCTTTTTAGCTAGAAATTGTTGCAATTTTAATCTCTTTCCACGATCTTGGAATGCGAGATGTTTGTTTCGCTTATTATGCGTTTCAAAATCTAAGTCACGTATTTTGGCAAGCTCATGCTCACCACGTTCACCTTCCCATATCTTCTGAAACTGCTGGCCATGAAAATTCAAGGCATTTGCTACTAATTCTGTATTTATTGACTCCATCTTGGAGTTATTCGAAAAAGGAAAAACACCTTCGCTTAGTTGATCCTTTTTCTTCTGAAATAAATTGAAAT
The DNA here is from genome assembly GCA_027574845.2 of Deinopsis erosa. Lineage (NCBI taxonomy): Eukaryota > Metazoa > Arthropoda > Insecta > Coleoptera > Staphylinidae > Deinopsis > Deinopsis erosa. The sequence continues at coordinate 6,333 of JAODFZ020036476.1, forward strand.
TAAATTATAACATAATATGAGGCGATAGCACAAAATGAAACTTAAAATATATTTACTTGAATATACCAATTTTATTATTAAGTGGCTTATAATTTTAATGATGACATTTTCTAGATCAAACAAAAACAAATCGATTTTCTTGATTCCAAGCAAAATCTAACCTTGAGACATTTATTATAATAAATATTTTTACCTACTATTCGTAATTTTTTAAATGTAACGTAATTTAAATCGAATGCAATGGTAATCTGTAAACTTATCAATTCAATAGGCGTAATATGGCGTAATGAAAAAAAAAATAAAATGAAAAGTTGATTTCGTGCTAAATACACATCATAAAAGAATCACAAACAATTGTACATAATATAGATAAAACATTTTCATAATATAATCGCTGAAATAGACTGTACTTTCACTATAAATTGAAAATTTAAAATAAGCTTACCTTTGCTGTACACAATACACTAACGAAAAAATGGCGTCAATTGTGTTTCCGTCAAACATATGAATTGCTATGCGCCGTCATCTACCAACATAGAAAAAATAAAATTAGGAGGGAAATTTAAAAATTTTAAGCAAAGTTAATAAAATTGCTTTTCTATAAAAAACAGATGATGTAATTAAAATTTTCTAGAAACTACTAACTTGTTTATATTTTTCGCATTAGATAATAAACAAAAATAAGCAAAATTTTCTAAACAAATACATATATCTTAATTATTCGTTAGGTTAAAGTTTATCTTACCTATTTATAATTACAGAATTTGCTTGCATTAGCAACAATAATCTTATAAACGAATTTTTGATATAAATGGCTCTATATATAACAGAGAAATTATTTTCAATATTCAGTTTGGCTTCATTCAGCCATCCACTGAACAACGATGAATCTACAAACATTCGCTGCTATTCGTAAGTTAATTCAATTATTTTAAAGAGTTTTATTAACATTGCTATTTTGTTAATAGTGTTTGCAGTGCTTTCCTCCGCCAATGCACTGTACCAAGTCATTCCTGAAGGTAAAGAATTAATTTACCATTATCATGGAACTATTGCTGCTGGATCACATGTACCAAACGATTATGCATCCGCATTCGCTTTGGATGGCAAATTGCACGTTCAAACCGACAAGAACTCAACATTCATGCATTTCAGCGACTTGAAATACAAAATGCAGAATGGTGAATATGATGGATGGCACGAATTCCAAGGAAAAGAATTCGCTATGCCAGCCGAATTCGAACCATTCATGAAAACATTCAAAGTTGTCCATGATGTTGATGGTACAGGCTTATCAATCGCCACCGAAGCTAAAGAACCTGAATTCATTGTAAATATGAAGAAAGCCATTGCCAGCATGATGCAAATGAATGTTGAAGAAGTTAAATTGGACACTCCACATTCACACGCTTTCCACAATGATGAAAATACTCTCTACGGTTTAGCGAAGATCAATTACAACGTTAAACATGAAGATGAACATATTGTAGTCGAACGTATCGAAGAGGCGCACTCAACCCAACATTTATACACTTACGGATTCATTAATTACAATATTGAACATTGTCCACATCCACAAGATGAAGTCCTAACACGCGACAGCGTCAAAACCTATAAAATCGGTAGCAAAGATAAAGTTCTTGAAGAGATTGAATCGCAAAGTGGCATTTATTACCATCCATTCCGCGGCTTATCCGATGCCCATTACATTTGGGTGAATCAAACATTGAATTTGCTCACAATTGAAGATATTAAGACTAAAATGGCATTGACCACACCAGAGTATCATGATGGCTTCACATATAACATGTTTGATTTGACTGATATGTCAGCATCATTTATGGATTTGACCCATGGAAGACGTCACTGGAATATGGACGATTTGAAAACAAGAATTATGAAAATGATGCAAGAATCGATTGATTACACAAGTTCAGATTTCTTAACAACTGAAACACCTGATATTGCAAAGGGCCAATTGATTAATCGCTTAGTGCGTTTAGTAGCTTTCCTCGATGAAGCAACAATGGAGAAAATCTTCACTGAATCGAAGAGTGTAGATGAACGTATGCCAAGAGTTTTCTGTTCCTTGTTATCGCACACTGGAGTAAATAATGCAATGCATTTTATGAAGAAATTGATTATGGAGAAGAAGGTTACTGATACATTAGCGATTGATATGTTGAAAGCGATGAGTATGCGTGCGGTTGCACCACACAAGAAGTTAATTGAAGAGATGGATGATCTTATGCATTTAGGAAATGATCACAGTTTATCTGTACGCAAAGCAGCTTTGTACAGTTTCGCCACATTGTTAGAGAACGCGATACGCAGACACAAATTCTATAATTACGAAACCATTTTCAATGGACACCATCATAAAATGGAACATTACACCACTGATTTACATGTTAATGATGTTTATCCAGATGAGAAATATTACGAAAAATATATTGATGAGTTTGGAAAGATGTTGAATGAAGCTAAAGACACGCCAACTAGATTAATGTACTTGTCAGCTTTAGGGAACACCCATATGGATAGAGTATTGAAATATGTAATGCCAATCGTTAAAGGCTATGTGTTTGCAGATGATCATCAAGTTCGTTTCTTTTCATTGTTGGCTGTTAGCACTATTGTGCTCAAAAATGAAGATTTAACACACGAAACCTATTGGCCAATAATGACAAATGAAGAATTACCATTGAATATGCGTATCTATTCAGTGAAGATAATGTTAGCAGGATTTCCAACACGTCAACGCTTAATTAACATGTTCTGGTATTTGAATAAGCAAGAGAATGATCAAATGTATCAATATTTCTACAGCTATTTACAATATATGTCAAAGACGATGAGTCCATGCCATGAAGATATGAAATTGGCAGCGCAACAAATTTTACGTTACTTTCTACGTTCTGAAAAATCAGGAGTCACCAATTTCTATCATGCCGATTATTTAGATAAGGATTATGGTTTTGGTAACAGTTTAGAACTTAGCGTTGTTCACATGCCAGATGAAGACGAAACAACAATTGCATTTAATATGAAACATTTTCTGCATGGACTTACATCAACACCATACTTCTTCCTTATTAACGTCAAAGGATGCAAACATTCCATTTTCGATAGTCTGAAAATCGATATGAAAGATCCAACAAAATTGTTTACAATGGAAGAAGTAAGCAAAGCATACGCTGAATTGAAAGACAACAAAGACATTCAAATATACATTAGCATTGTGAAAAACAAACATATTGTAATGACCTACTATTTCGATCACAGTAACATTAATAATTACATGGATATTTTCAAAATGTTTGATCATGACTCCGAATCGCGTATCTATCGCCATCTCGATATGGTTACCAGTATGGTTTTCATGCCAAATGAAATGGGCTTCCCATCCATCTTCCAAGTTTACATTCCAAGTCTCACAATGAATGACATCAGTTACAAGAAAGAGAATCTTAATACAATTATCACTTATCAAATCGATGCGAAATACAGAAAATGGGCTCATGGCAGACATGGCTTATCATTCTACAATCCAGTGATGGATGTTTTACAAGGAGTCAACAAATATCATTCGCATGATGCTAAATTTAATTTCTATTTCGATATCAGTATCAATCCACAACAGCAAAGCATGAAAATCTCAATGAAACGACACGAAAAACCGGAGGAGAATGTAATGGGAGTTAGATCGCATGTATCAACTCTAGTTTTCGTTAAGAATGATTTCAAAGATTCGGAATTCAAGAAATCTTATCCAGATATGGTGACATTTGTTCCAGTTGAATCTGAAGATCAACATAAACACAAGGTTTGTTTCCATCAAATCACATTTCTGATTTATTGTAATTCTCCTTCTTTTTTTTAGACTGTTTTCTATGACTACGATAGCGCTAATACTGGTTTGCACATGTATGGTGCTGCTTTCGATAATGATGAATTATACGTATCAAATGCGACCATGAATTTCGCTCTACAAAGCTGGAAGTGGCGTTCAGTTGAAAATGCACAAACCAAATTTGGACATTTGCTTATGTCATTAATGCACCGTGAAGCATTAATGTACACGTTACCAAAACCAGGCAGTCATGGATTCGTTTTGAGAATTGAACCAAGCACTGTATATCCAGTCACAAACATCGATATTTCGCTTCGTTACAATCCAGAATACAAACATGGACACTATTTCATGCTTCCCGAATACAAGAAGAACATCCGCGCAACCTATTCAATTAAAAATAAAGAAAAAACTGTGAAAACATGGGATTTGAATATGAATATGGAAGGAAATGAAAGACATACCTTACAATCCGGAAAAATGCAGCTTAGCAGAATCATTCCAGGCCAAAAGGACTTCAAGATATGCATGGATTCAGTTATGAAGCGCGATTCTGAACATCTTGATGCTACTTTAACAGCTGCATTCAGTCAATCAGGCGAGGCAAAATGCACAGATGATGAAGTTGTCTTCGAAATGAAGGCGATCGGTGAGCAATCTGAAGACCAAAAGAAGAATTTATACATGTATGAAGAATGTCAAGATAATGTTTGGTCTGACATTGCACATGAGAAGACAATGGCTTGTTATCGTGCTCATTCATCAATTAGATCAATCAAATATGATATGAAGATGCATAATATGCCAACTGAATTTAAGAAAACAATCGGTCATTGGATGGACTGGTTGAAGTCCGCTTATGCGCCATACTACAATGGAAATGAAGATCATGGTCTTAAATTGCAGGATAATGAAATGAAAGTATATGTTGAATATCCAATGATTGGTAAAGTTGTTGATGTTCATATGCATACGCATGATTCAAATCATATTTATCGTGGCATTCCAAATAACATGTGGCCATTAACAATGGCGCACGATTCATTGAATTTGCAATACAGCGAATTGTTCACAATGATGCATTATCTTGGTTTGACTAAGAGTTGTTACGTTGCACATGACTCCTACTGGAATATGAGTGATATTAAAGTGAAATATGATGTTCCTAAGGAGTGGACTTTGTTTACCGGATTCGCTGAAGATGGTAAACATGGAATTTTCCTTAAGGAAATGGCAGAAAACGATGATATTGTAAGTAAATACTCAACATCTATTAAGAGCGATAGCATGACTCAGTTAACTCCAAACTGTTCCCAAGTATTTCATTTTTTCTTCAAAATATCTTAAAAACGTTTCTTTGTTTGGATTAATATATTGCTCATTTGCAAACAAATTTCATGTTTGACAAATGAAGTAATCCAAAAGATTATAAATGGATTTAAAAGTAAAGTAAACGCCCGCACAGTCCAACAATTATGTAATAATATTATTGTCCTAGCCAAATTGACTTTGTCTTAAAATTTAAGCCAAAAATTATTATTATTAATCGGGACACCTTTTACCTTTCGGTGTCGGTGTGATTATTTTTGCTCTTTGTATCTCCTTCCTGTTCTCATATACAAACCTTCTCCAACTCATCCTGTCTGTTGTCATCTTACTTGCTTCTGACCTTTCTATTCCTCTGTTCTTTCGTTTATCGTATTGTCCCACGTCTTTTAAAAATTAATTTATTAACTAAAATACATTTTGTTGTTACAGGCATTTAAAATGGTTCATGGCGATCATTCAATCGAATTCATTCCACATAACGACAAACATGAAATTCATGTAAATGGAAAGAAAATGGAAGAAACCGAACATAGCGAAGATTGGTTCTATTACAATCATTGCACCAAAACTAACGTCATCAATTTCATTTGCCATCATACAGGAACACATATGATTTATGATGGAGAACATGTTGAATTAGAAGTGCCACAAATGAATTTACCTGGTCATGGACGTTGCTTCGAGCATTAAAACTAATTTTAATTAATCATTTTATACTTGTTAATAATATGTGAAAAGTACAATAAAATAAAACATTTAATTTTTACTTAATAATCATAGAGTGCTTCTTTCTTGCCACCTTTTCGTATACATTCCGCGTAGGATGCAAGTATATCATCAATTTTATAACTTTGCGATGTCATGCAATAGAATTTCTTCTTATTCATGATATCACCAATTGTTAAATTCAATATGGCATTGCCAGATGACCAATTACTAAGCTGATTGAACTTATAATTAACTAAAATATCTTTTGTGCTTGGATTAATGAAGATAATTCCATTCTTATTAATTCCCAAATAAACTAATTCAGGGAAGCTTTGCTCTGACATCAATTTAATATCGAAGAATGCGGTGCCGAATGTCGGCCATGCATAAATCTGTTTCAAAAATTCAACTTTTGCTTCATCTGGCGATAAACGCGCGACATTTTTATATGCATTTGATATCAACTTCTTCCAATCAACCTTACTCTTCTCCATGCCACTCGGTAGAATATTTTTCAATACATTCGCTGATAAATCGGAAGTGCCTTTAATATTTGTATTATTCGCGCGGAGAATCAATGCGGAAATATTGACAACATCTGTGGCGGTGCATTTATGATAACCTTTCAGGTATTTCGGGTATTCTTGATGGTAATGGAAACGGCAATCTGCATTCAAGTCCTTTCCTGGCACAGTATACATCCAAATCTTCTTAACGAAATAAATCATATAATCAGCTGATATTTGCGCTTGTAAATTACCACCAACCGGTTTACTCAATCTAATCCAAGTCATGATTTCGTATATGAAATCGTAATAGAAACTATCAGCCGGTATGGAAAACGCTTTATCAGATATCACAACAATTAAACTAAAACCGAAACTATTGCCAAGCGCTAAACGTTCAGAGATCTCATTGCATATATCTCCAGCTTTCGTAAGCGAATTGATTTCAAATACTTCATAGGTGTTATCTGGGAAGTAGATTTTCCTGTAAATTTGCGTATTGCGCAATTGAATGCCTTCCGATTCAATTATATCCGGCGGATTCTTACGTGGGCCAATTTTTTGCACGCGATTAAAACGTTCCAAGCTGATTGCAGCGACTGGATGCGTTCTTGATTGTAAGAATTTCTGTACTTCGTGTTGTAATAACTCACTGCATGCAAATAATCCTGTTATTAAGTACATTAAATTCCAACCTTTCTCTTCGCTTTGCATGAATCGATTGAATGTTAATTGACGCATTATTTGACAGTACAATTCATCTTTTAGTAAATCGTTCTTTAAGGCAGCCGAAAATATCGAATCGGTTAATTCAGTTGGGGATTTTGTGCGTGGTGTTGGCATTTCTCCCATATATTTCAGAATTGCTGTAAACATATTAACAGCCTCTTTAGATAATTCAGCATCTACCAACAATTTGCTTAGAAGCGGTTGTCGAATTGGCTCATTTGTATACTTCCATAATTCTTCTCTCGAATTTCGTCGCACTGATGATAAAACGCTTGAATTTGATTTGTTTGTAATGCCACTGCGGAAATGTTGCGCTGAAAAATTAACCAAAGTGTACAATTTTAAGCGTTGTATTGTATTTAAAGCAACTGGCGATGGTTTTCGCGTATAAATTCCTTCCGTTTTGAATGTGTCTAATATTTCAGGAGCTGGTTCGGTGATTGTTGGTAAAATGTGAACAGTTTCGGTTGGAAAATCGCCACTTTGCCCATTACACACACCATAACTCCAACTCGACTGCATCACGTCTTTGCCTTTAACATCATCCGTCAATATAATCAAATCGCCTTTCTTGAATGTCAAAAAAGACGGACTGTTTTGTGCATGACGATAATCACGCGCCGCAACCACATAACTGGAACGCATTTTCAATCCATCCAATAAAAAGCACAACAAATCGCTTAGATTTTTCGCATCAGCACTTTGCAAAACGTATTCTTCATGACGAATAGACACAATTGTTATGTTATGCACGTGTTGGCGTGCACGATGTTCGTAAACTACATGTGTGATCTCAATGTATGGCAATTCTAAGAGAATTTGTTCCTGTTCATCGATAAAGAAAATACCCGTCCAATTCACGGCTAGAATCATATTGCTTTTAGGTAGATCGGGGCCAGAAAGTTTGATAACTTCAAAGAATTTCGAAAACATCATAGGCCACGTATATTTAGCGTAACGCACAATATCTTCTTTGATCTTAATTTGCGGCTGTTTCGACTTGATTTTCGGTAAGTCATTGAAAGTTGTATAGACTTTTTCGATCCAATCTTCAACACTAATCTTCTGAGCTAAATAGGAAGGAAAATATTCTTGAATTCTTGCGTGTAATTGCTTTTTATTGATGCCAATTCCATTCTCAATGTAGTATTGTTGCGCTATTAATGCAGCAACATCACCAATTGATGTAGTTATATATTCACCATGCCTAACACCTTTACTAATTTGATGATAAATCATTTCAGTGGCAACATCATCTGCAGAATCAGCCCACGGTGTGAACAGCTCCTTTCTGTAATACAATTGGAAGGCATTTGCACGTTCCGACTTGCCCAATTCCTTTGCATATTGTTCGCATTGTGATATTGCGTCCATTATATGATCACCGCTCGATCCGAGCGACATAACTTTATCAAACGATGCGACGAATAAAGAAAAACCAAACTTATCAACCAAGCCGCGTTGCTCGGCTATCAAATTGCATATTTCAGCTGCCGTTGTTGCTGAATCAACTTCAATCGTTTGTGTGCTGCCATTCATAAATTGAATACTAACTTCAATTAGTTTGATGCTCTTCGTGGCGTGCAATTCTAGCCAGCTTGGTGGTTGGGAACGTGCGCCGTTTTGGAATGTGCGCAGTAAGCGTGATTCGATGTAGTTTCGATAACCAGTTGGGCCAGTACGAATAAAAGCTTGCAGGTATTTTAGGAAACGTTCAGATGGTGGAAAACAGCCAATACAAAGCGCCAATAAAATCCATCCTTTCGCATGCGACGCAGAATTTGGGTTTCCAATCAATTGCTTACATATTTGACATAATATTTCATCTCTACATAGAAAAATAAAATAATTCACCTTAAATAAATGTTAATTGAATCAATTAGAACCTTAATTCAGTGCGAAGAATTCCATGGCCAATAATAAAATGCAATTTATCGAAATTCTTTCGGCGTGTGCACAACCATTTCTGATAGCTGTCATGTGCGAAATTATCCTCAACCAAACCATTACGTACATCATCTAGAAGTTTATTTTTCCTCTTCAATGTCATGTGGATTAATTTCTGGCGATCTGCTTTACTTATTGTACTTTGCGCCTTCTCATAACGTAGAATTTCCTAAATATTTATCATAAATTTCTTAGTTTCTATGCATAAATTCATGAATTCACCTGAAATTCTTTACGATTTGTAAAGCTTCGACTCAATGTTTGCGAAACTTGAGCCATTATCGGGATGTATGTGTGACTTTCGATTGGTGGTTCAGGTAAATCCCCCATGAAACGTAAAATTGTCGTCCATAAGGCTTGAGCTGCAATAACATCATCAGGCGTCGGTAATGTTTGATGTAAAGATGATCGCAATTGCTTCTTATAGAATCGCGCTGTTATATCTTGATGGAAATAAGTCGACGCATATTTTTGAAATGTATATTCCGATAAATCTTCATTTAATTCTTCAGGTTTAATCAAACTACTTTTAATTAGGTTTTTAGAATTCATTAAATTCTAAAACTCATATTATATTAATCGAATTAAAATGAACATTCAGTTAACTTACAAAAAATTCTTTATTTCCATCTGTTGTTCGTGGCGACGATTCCGATTCCAAGTAACCAAAAACATCATCAACTAATTGATTCGCTTGCACATCCTCTTTCGTTTCCTCCGTTAATTGATACGTCATATTCAACTCTTCCAAACGCTTCTGTAAACTAACTTCAGCAATTTGTTTATAGTTCTTATTGCCAGCATTTTTCATCTCATTTTCTTCTTGTTTGCGTTGACGCACTGCCGCGTATATTAAACCGCATTTGCCGTAATTGCGTTGAACGAAACCGCGAGCAGCTGCTTGCAGCTCAATCACACGCTCCTTCATCTTCTTAAAATCGAAATGTTGTTGACGCGATCGAATTACGGATTGCAAACGATGGTAACCATGTTGAATGCGCAAGAATTTCGAACGCAATCCACGCGCTCGCCAATGTTTTGATAAAATTGTTGCAGCTTCACGTAATTTTATAAATCTCTGCCTCCAATACCAACCCCTAATAACCTTCTGTACAATCGTTGCATATTTCTTTAAGCATCGTCGCCGTTCATCTTCCAAAAAGTAATTTTCTTGCTCTTTCAAGAACAATTTCGTATGGCCAAGCTGATAATCTTCATTATTAACAAAAACGGATTGACAAATTTTTAACGTCACATCTTTAGATGGTAGTTTATTTCTTGGTGGTAAATTAGGTGCCAAAATGCGAAAACGATGTGCAAAATCGTCGAATTTATGGCGAATTGGATAACCAGCTTGTCGAACTCGCGCTGTTTCCATTAATCCTGAATAACGCAATTGACGAACGCATAAACTGCGATCAAAATCCTAAAATATTAAACGCATTTTATATAAATTTATAAATAATTTTCAATATTTACATTCGGTTTCTTTAAATCATTCGGTTTGATGCAACGAACGAACGACGGTTGACGACTATTTAAGTTTTTCATTAATAACTCCAAAGATGTACGAAATTGTGATAGTAGAGTATAATTTTTCTTCATTCCTTCCTCAATTACATCATTAGCAAACAATTTTCGTAACATTGAATTGCTTGATTGATTAATTAGTGCTTTTAAATCGGTGCTGAATTGATCGCGATTCTTTTCCAAAAAACCTGCTCAAATAATTCAATTTATTCATTAAAAAAGGTAATATTTTAATAAACAAACCTGATACTTGATATGTAACTGCACCAGCAAAGTGTTTAATAGCAAATGACGGCTCTAAATCGTATTTCGGTTTAATATAATTCTCATTCTTTGCATGATGGTCGTGCAACTTTCCCAACATTGTAAAATCAGTTCCTTTCGGAAATTTCGTTTCATCATCAATCAAATTGACGACATTCATCGCTTTCTGACCGATCATATCCAGTATCAACTGATTATCAATGAACTTAATATTCTCCCAATTGACTCCTTCATTCAGATAATATTCCTGCTCCATTTTAAACAAATGCCGAACGAAAAACTGTTGTAGATTCTCATTCGCATAATTAATGCACAACTGTTCGAAACTATTAACCGTAAAATTCTCAAATCCGAAAATATCTAGAACTCCAATTGAATATTTCTTTCCTGCTTTGCCAGCGCCTATAACCGAATTTATTTTCTCAACTAATAATAAGAAAAGTTTGCCATAGACGCCTTTAGCGAACGCATCTCGACTATCTTCAGCTTGTTCTTTATTCAAATCTCTCGTCACCTTCTCGCCGCTAACGAAAAACGTTTTTTTAGTAAATGCTTTTGTTAAATCAGCGCTGCCAATTGATAAAAAGTTTGATAATCTTGTTAGATGATTCGATTCATTGATTTCAGATATATCAATATTGTTCATTGTTTTACTTAGAAATGTAACATTCCCCATATGCAGAATGCTAGCAAGCAATGTGAAAATATCCCAAATTTCATCTTCGTTAAAATTCAACACTTTCATCGCATTCCTAACATCAGCAAATTCACTCAATTCGTTCCTTCCATCCAACTGAATATTGTGATTCCTTAAATAATTGTAAGATTTTGCATCAACCAAATCGAGTTTCTTCTTCTCATCAGCTGTCAATCCAGCTAACATGCTATAAAATATGTGATAATTTCGTTCACCCTCATTCAAACTAACAATCCGACTTTTCTCTAGTAAATATTGTTCAATTGATGCGCTCTCAATGAAACCTTGCTTATTGAAATGTATATCAATATATTTTCCGAAACGCGATGAATTGTCATTGCGTGTTGTCTTTGCATTACCAAACGCCTCCAAGATTGGATTCGCTTCCAATATTTGCTGTTCAATCCATGAATGTTTACCGCTAACTGCAGCCAAGTATTGCAAAATCAGTTTCGTGCTTTCTGTTTTTCCGGCTCCAGATTCACCACTAAAAAAGAAATTAATTAATAAGTACATTAAATCTTACATTGTACAAGAAAATTAAGTAATTGTTTAATGCATGTGTTCCTTAAATACATGTATGTCCATATCAACGATAAAATAATATATGGCAAACATCATATAACAGAAGATCCTTGTTCTAATGATGCCGTTTGTAGGCTATTTCTTTTAAATATGATATTTCTCAATTATTTTAAATAAATATTCAATAATTCAATTCAATTAAAATACATGAAACATACATTTCATCACGTTATAATAAATCTTGAAACATCACCCAAATATTGAATTACAATCCACAAATCAATTAATGTGAAATAACCCACTTTGTTGCCACAAAATTCAATACAGTGGAACCCCGCTATTCGTCCGCCTCTCTACTCGTACAACTTGTTCAAGTAAAATTTAAATCGCCATTCGTACGCTTTTTCGCGATTCGGACAAAAACAATCAACATTGAATATGTAAAAGACCAAAAAGACAGAAAAAGAATCAAGGGAAAAATCATCTAACGTTTATAATATAGAAAGTGATGAGGAATTGTAATATGTAAGTAGAGTTTAAATAATAAAAATCGCATTAAAGAATTATACAATTGTACATTTTTTACTTCTACTGTTCAACTCATTAGTTTAAATAAAGAGTTTGGAACCAATTAATGCAATTTACATTATATCTTATGCGAAAAAATGATTCGACATTAGTACAAATCGCCATTCGAACTGCCTGCTAGAACGAATTGTGTACGAATAGCGAGGTTCTACTGTATATTGAATTCTGTGTTTGCTTCACACAGTAAGTTAATGTTTTATTTTGTTTTAATGTTTAAATTTTAAGTTTTTGTTTGTATTTCTTATAATAGCATGGTTTGAAGATGAGTTTTTAAACTCGAAACATGTATCCGTTAAAATTATTCAACTATGAGATTGATTAATAAATAAAATTGGGAATTATGTAAAACTACAAAATCTTATTCAATATTCAACAACCCAATTAACACTCTCCAACTACGAAATATTTCACTTCAATTTTCGATTAGTGAAATATAATTTTGGTAGTTCGAGTTTTTGTTGTTTTTAAATGATATACAGAGAGCCCAAAGTCCCAGAAAGCTCGACTATCTTCATGAATATGAAATATTAATACGTTTCTCTATAAATATGATGATTTTCAAATATGATACGAATATACCGGGTGTTTCTCAAATCAGACATACCCCATTGTTATTTTTTTATATGAAAATAAGCAAATGAAACTCTGAACTTAAGCATTGCGACAGATTACGGATTCATTGGCAAATTAACAAATGAAATAATTTTGAACTCACAATCAGAATGAAACGCTGATTCCGAATATATAAAACTATACATATAGGGAGTTCCATTTGAAAATCGAAAATTTGCATCATTTCAATGCAAACCGAAATCTGTCACAAGCATTGTGACAGATTTCAGTACTTAAGCATTAAGTACTGAGTTTCATTTGTTTAATTTCAAAAATAAAAAAAGGGGCAGGGATGTGTAAGAATAATGATGATGATGATATAGTTCAATGAAAAGGGGTTAGCCTAAGATTGCCAATTCAACAGAAGAGGACAAATTATGTGATAAAAATGAATTATCAGTTGATGCAAGCTTAATAATACAAACGAAATGACTAATTCATTGCAAATAATTTGACAAACACAATGGGCTACTTGCGCGTTTTTTTTAATTTTTTTTTTCGAATCTCTGTATTGTATATAGTACACCCTGAAAATATTTTGTTTCAAAGATGTATAGTTTTCGAGTTATTAATTATTAAAGTTTGATTTATAAAATAGGCATTTAAACGGCCCGTGACGTCATCTAC